>JAPPVO010000017.1:16398301-16545000 GCA_030407325.1 Camellia japonica
TCAAAACATAGTTCAGTAGACCGTTCTATGTTAGCCGCGGCTTGTATGTGTACAATGCCTTTCCTAGGCAAGATTTGAGATTTGTTTGCCAACATGCCATCCCATTTATATATATTACATTGTAGTGTAATTTTGCATCCGGCATTAGGATCATTGTTCTTTCTCAGCGGGTCGTTTCCCACTTATGTCATCCCCCCCAATACTCGTTCTTGTGTCCGTCTACATTACTCATAGATCAGTAGACCGTTCTATGGTAGATGGACTTGTTACCTCCATCAATCTATTTGACATATGTGTGGTTTCGAACTGCTCATGATTGGATCATGACTCAATTGCTTTGCAATAGTTTGGCATTGTTGTCAATTGCATTGCATTTTAGTTTGCATTGTTTATACATTGTTTGTATATATTACATATCATTTTGCATTCATTTTTGCATTGTCATGCATGTTGCTAATAACATCGTACCTTTAAGTTGTTTTCTTTGCAGACACGATATTGTATGTACGGTTCATTTGTGGCTGGTAGAACTAGACGAACCGGACAGGTATTGTATCCTCCGCGTGAGACGTATCGAGAATTGCATAATTCTTTTACACCCTTTCTGCATTGTAGTGTAGTTTGGTGTATGCTTGCTTAAACTGTTGCATTGTCATGCTTCGTTACAGCTTTCTTTGCACGATCATAAGTTATGCTCGGCTTTGTGCATTGTGTTGCATTTTGCCCCTGCCTTCGGGCGCATATCTTCTTTGTCTTGCATGTTTGTCTAAGTCTTCGGCCTTGTCAAAAATGGGTCGTCTCTGGCTTTGACATTCACTCCCGTCATTGTTATGACTTTCGAGTTCTGCCAAAAGGGGCAACTGTTAGACACCCCATTTTTTGACCGTCCTCAAGACTTGGACGTCACCGCTTGAACACTCGGTGATCATCCATGTTTGTGTTCGTCTTGAGTTCCCGGAGGTCTTGGCTATGCGCCTTGCCTCAGGATCTCTAACTCGACTGTTTTGTGTCTGGTTTTGCACCAAACACTTGTGTTTTGCCTTTGAGAGGCAGGGTAGGGCTTGTAGACCACCCCCACCCATCACCGCCAGGGCTTGAGGCCACCGGCTGTGTTTTGTGGCCACCGGCCAAATGTTTGGCCGGCCGGCACTATAGATGGCCGGCCGGCTGTCTTTTTGGTCAATTGCATCTTTGGCCGGCCGACTACTGTGCATCTACTTTTGCAGATATTTTTTCACAGCTGGCATGCATTTGGCTCCCCTTCATACACGTGTATGGAGGGATCTCTCTCTTTAGAATCTTGTCTTGTAAGCTTTACAAGACAAAAAAGCTCTATAAAGAGAGGTCTTCTCTCTTGTTTGAGAGGTTAGACATTTTAGACAGCCATTTTTAGGGTTTGAGTTCTAGGGTTAGGTTTGGTTCATATCCTATCTCTATCTCTCTCTCTTGTGTGTGTTTTGTCTTATTTTTGCTCACAAACACCCACCATCACACCATCTCTTGGAGCTGAGGCCCTTGAGGGTTATTTTTAGAGTTTTGGAGCTGGTTTCAACCTAAAGAAGCTGCTGGAGCTCCATTGTTGAAGAGGGTCTTCAAGGGTAAGAAGCTTGCCCCTTTATTCCCCATTTTCGCAAAGCTTTTCTACCTATCTTGCAGCTGTTTTTTGGCTTTGCATATAACACATAAAATTTCTGTTTTTAAGGCCTCTAAATAGTTTGTTAAGAGTGTTTTAAGCTTTGGAGTTGTTTGACCCCTCTTAAGCCTTGTTTGGCCTTTGTTTTGTGCTATTTTGTGTGAGCTCCGGGACCATAGTGTTTGGGCCTCCTCACCACTGAAATCTTGCGGGATTTCAGAGGTGAGGATGGTGCCTTGAGGTCCTAGGAAGGAGAGGGTCACCCCCTCTCCTTGATGTCCTTGAAAAGGACCATTTTGGCCTCTTGAGGGAGCACCATGTTTAAGTGTGTGTTGGCCATGCCTTAGCTGATTTTTGTGCTTATTATGTTATAATATGCCTCTGTTTTTAGTTGGTTTTGGTACACCATGCTTGCTTAGCATACATGCCTTGTAATGCCATTTTGTTGCCTTAACATGCATCTAGGTTTTAACCCTTATTCAAGCATGTTTAGGCCTAGCTTGTGAAGCTTTATGCTTGTTTTGGCATGCTTAAGTTTTGTTTTTGGCTGTTCTGGCCGACCAAGGCTTGCCATTGTATAGCCCCTTTGCATTTTGGCTTGTTAGCCTTGAACTTTGGACCATTGTTGCATGTTTAGCCTATCTTGTTTGCTTGGTTTGGCACCATCTTAACATGATTTCAGAGCTTATATTGCATGTCATTAGTCCATGCTTAGCCTCTTTCAAGTGTGCTTGAAAGTTGCCTTTGTTTGCTTAAGTGTTGGCTCATTAACATATGCATTCTTGCATGTGTGTTTGTCGCATTTCTTGAGCTTTTGGCCACTGTTTTAGGCCTATTAGGGCTGCTTAAATCATGTTTAAGTCCATCTCTTTGCTTGTTGCGTATTGCTCCTTGTATGTTGTAGCATATTGGTGAGTTGTTGCATTTTGAACTTGCATGATTGAATGAAGTCACATGCTTGCTTGCATGCTTAAACACCTACATTGTACCTTGCATGCTTGTTGGTTGCATTGTCTCATGCCTTGCATGTTTTGTATGCTTCTTTGCATTTCCATGTTGCATGCTAGCCAACATGCTTAGGATTGCATTACATAAGCATGCATGCTAGACCTCTTGAAATGAGTATGATAGAGATTGGGCCTCCTTGTGTGTTTATTTAGTTTGCATTTCATTTGAAATGAAGTTGCATACTTGATTCTTTGGGCCATCATGCATGGAAATGCGTGATTGGTGGTCCGAGAATCGAGGTTCATGTCCCTTTGAGTCATAAACATGATAAGGGATATGATTGGTGCATACATTGCTTGAAATGCATTGCCATGCCAAGTATTGCCCTCTGCTGCTGTCAAACCAAGATTTTGCAGGAACTTTTTTTCGGCCGGCCATATTTAGTGCCGACCGGCCACCATTGTTGGCCGATGGATCAAAGTTGTGGCGGTGACCATTCTACACGGCCGGTGGTGTTCTCCTTCAGCCGGGGCACTATACGTGTCATCATAGAGCAAACCCTGAGACCTTGGCAGTCATCAGAGGAGCAGAACAGGGAAAACAGAGGCATCTTGAGCATGACAGTGGATTTCCGGGTGAAATCGAGCGCGCATGCATCGAGCCCTCTCCCCGAGGCTGCTGTTTATTGCTTAAATTAGATTAATTAATTTAATTGTCTGTAATATTAATCAGCTTGTTAGGTTATTAAATTGTAATATTTATTCGGACCCTCCGAGTGAGGGCAAATTTGTAATAAGTGTCGGTGCGTGTGTGCATGTCTTCCAACCCCCACTTCTTTCTCCCTTTTACTTACCTACTTTCGATGGTTAGTATTAGGGCACATGTTTATTATTTTAGCATACCTTATGCTATGCATGCGTGCATCATTCATCAGTATTGCTTGCACCGTGCTCGGCGCATCATGCTAATCGCATCGTATTTCAAATCTAGCTTGAATACATGCTACTTGCGCATTTCATATGCCATCCTTAGATTAGCCAAGCCTATTCTAAGTGACATTTTGTATTCGATGCATTAGGCACTTAACATGGACTTGGATCATGCATTGATTGCTAACATGTTCTTGTTTTGGCACGGAGTACGATGTAAGTATTTTATGCTTTAGCATAATGCATGCGTGTGAATGCAACCATGACAGCATGCTTACCATGAGGCTAGTTGCTTATGTGATATAATTGCTTGAATGCCTGTGGGTGAAGGTTGGATTGTCTGAGTTGGAACAACTCCTTGAAATCCGTATTTTAGCCTACTTGCGAGTAGCAAATTCCAAAACGCTTTCCAAATAAACGGATATGCAATGCTTGTTCCCAAATTAGGCGATCTAGTCTATACTTTTGTGTTGTGCGCATAACATAGTAATTCTAGGCTAATAATCGGAATAAGAACGCATAATGTTTTCAAACTAAGATATCACGGTTAGTAGAGGCCGATCTTCGGATCGGGCGAGAGGGGATGCTCATAGCTGACCTTCCCCAATCGTACCCAAGTTCCCGAGCTGAGGCAACTTTGGTGATGACGGACACGTGGCCTTTGGCACCGAGTCATGGTTTCCTGAATTCTCCCATTAAAAATATTTAGGTGGCGACTCTGTATCTGGCAAAGCAGTCCATGTTTGGCACTTCTTTTCTAAAAATCTGTTTTCTCAAAACGATTTGCCGGATTTGGACTCTTTGGTTCAGATTAAGAACCGTGACAATTTGAGTCCGAACTGTAGTAGACCCGCAAAATGAACAGAACGGGAGTCATCCTCCCGGGGCGTTCGGGGACGTCTACACAAGTGCTCGAGGCAAAAAAAAATTACTTGCGTGGATGTGGGATAGGCCCACAACCCTCTTCCACAGCTTCTAGTGCGGCACGAGCACGTGATAAACATATGGAGTCAATGAGAGCGGAACTGGAGGTTCTTCGTGAGGACCATCTAAGAGATCACGAGGAGTTGCTGAAGGAGAAAGAGGAGCGCCAAAGAGATTGGGAGGACATTATGCGGGAAAGAGAGGAGCTGATGAAACAAGTCGAAGAAGAAAAAAAAAGCACAGGAGGCACAACAAGTACAACTGAATCATCTGAACGACATGGTGTCACGGCTCACAACCCTCTTGGAGGGTTCAGATGGTCATTCTACTATTCGGTAAACATACTTTTATTGATAAGCTAATGCAAGTTCTACAAAAATATGGATCATATTGACATAGAATTGTTTTCTAAAGTTGCTATGCAAATTTTTGTTTTTGTTTTGTGCTTGGAATAGGTTTTGAGGCATAATGTGAGTAGACTTAGCAGCAGACGACCTGGTGTTTCGATACATTACACAAAGGACCGTAATCTGATTTCCATAAGGTAACTACATAAAATTTTGCCGAAATATTTTGTTAAAATTTCATGTTTCATATTTTGTTAAAATTTTGTTCAATAGATGACAAGGAACATGCATGTCATTCCTCTGAAATAGACCCAAAAAAAAGGGACTACATGTCCATTCCTGATCAAATACTGAAGCATCCCCCTAAATATTGAATGGATTTGTTTTGAGTTGTGTGTGGTCCTCTTTTCATATAGGAGGAAACAATTAATGTTCCACCTGGCACCACATGTTTCACACAATTATTTTAAGCCAGTGCAAATAATTTCTTGGCTAGTCCTTACAATTTTTCTTTTGGTCGAGTTACCATCAAACTGACGTGTTTTGGTCGAGTGTGACTGGCATTCCTATGTTATTGACATGGGGAGATTGTTGTGGTCGAAGATAAGATCATAAGAAGAAGGGAATAGAACACATGTCATTGCGGTTTTAACTACCCAACTAACTACTTAAACTGAAAACCCACTACTTTATCAGCTTATTTAGTAGCCGCATTACTATTATCTAATAAACAATACGTGGGATGCCAAGTTACCAGCCAAGAAATCATACAAGAGTTTGATCATCAATCAACAGCTGCGTTTGATTTGTAAACAGGTCATTAGCCTGTTATATATTTCAACTGCAATGTTATATACATAAATAGATTTCTCATCAAAAAAATTTTATTACCATACTGAGTATTGCTATTCTTAGACCTAAAAATTATCAACCAATTATCTTCTTGACACATCACTAGGTCTGACAAGTGAACTTGTATATTATTTTCTTTATCATATAAATGTAGCACGGATTCACATTAATAAACATACATGAGACTCATGTTTTTATATCCAGTGATAAAAAAATTAAGTAAAAAAATTTGCTTATATATAACATTTTCTATTCCAAGTTCAAAGTATATATTATTATATATATATATTTTTGATAGCGTGTTAAAAATGGTTCAAATAAAGATGTTCCTCTGGTTGGGCCTGGACTGATTAGAACTCTCATTACAGCCATAGGTACCTCGTTGTTGGGTCAATCAGTAGTCTTAGCGGCCTTTCGTTTGTCTAAATTGAAAAGGCTATTGAGATTCAAAGCGATTCAAAGCGCCTCTTTTTTTAATGGGCTTTGCTTCACTCGTTTTGTGGACTTCATTGTCCAGTCCGGGCCGCTTGCTTAAACATGTTTGGGCTGGCCTTTCAAAACGTTGGGAGTTGGCGTGAAAAACGCCATAAACTTAGCCGAAAAAGGCCTTTGAGGGCCGAAAATTGAAAGCAGCCCCCGAACCATTGTAGGGATGTCACGGGTAGCTTCCTCATGTCAAATAGGACCTGTGGGGACATACGGGACATAATTAGCACGCGTTCGTTGGGAGTTGTCGTGAAAAACGCCATAAACTTAGCCGAAAAAGGCCTTCGAGGGTCGAAAATTGGAAGCAGCCCCAGAACCACTGTAGGAATGGCACGGGTAGGTTTCTCACGTCAAATAGGACTTGTGGGGGCATATGGGACGTAATTAGCACGCGTGCGTTGGGAGTTGGCGTGAAAAACACCATAAACTTTGCCGAAAAAGGCCTTTTTGGGCCGAAAATTGAAAGCAGCCCCCGAACCACACTGTAGGGATGGCACGGGTACCTTCCTCATGTCAAATATCACCTGTGGGGACATACGGGACGTAATTAGCACGCGTGCATTGGGAGTTGGCGTGAAAAACACCATAAACTTTGCCGAAAAAGGCCTTTTTGAGCCGAAAATTGAAAACAGCCCCTGAACCACTGTAGGGATGGCACGGGTAGCTTCCACATGTCAAATAGGACCTGTGGGGACATATGGAACGTAATTAGCACGCATACGTTGGGAGTTGGCATGAAAAACGCCATAAACTTAGTCGAAAAAGGCCTTCGAGGGCCGAAAATTGGAAGCAGCCCCCGAACCACTATAGGGACGGCACGGGTAGGTTTCTGATGTCAAATAGGACCTGTGGGGACATACGGGACGTAATTACCACGCGTTCCTTGGGAGTTGTCGTGAAAAACGCCATAAACGTAGCCGAAAAATTGAAAGCAGCCCCCGAACCACTATAGGGATGGCACGGGTAGCTTTCTCGTGTCAAATAGGACATGTGGCGACATACGGGATGTAATTAGCACGTGTGCGTTGGGAGTTGGCGTGAAAAACGCCATAAACTTTGTCGAAAAAGGCCTTTTTGGGCCAAAAATTGAAAGCAGCCCCCGAACCACTGTAGGGATGGCACAGGTAGCTTCCTCATGTCAAATAGCACCTGTGGGGACATACAGGATGGAATTAGCACGTGTACGTTGGGAGTTGGCGTGAAAAACACCATAAACTTAGCCGAAAAAGGCCTTTGAGGGCCAAAAATTAAGTACAGCACCCGAACCACTGTAGGGATGGCACAGGCTGCTTCCTCATGTCAAATAGGACCTATGGGGACATATGGGACGTAATTAGCACGCGTACGTTGGGAGTTGTTGTGAAAAACGCCATAAACTTAGCCGAAAAAGGCCTTTGAGGGCCGAAAATTGGAAGCAGCCCCCAAACCACTATAGGGATGGCGCCGGTAGGTTTCTTATGTCAAATAGGACCTGTGGGGACATACGGGACGTAATTAGCACGCGTGCATTGGGAGTTGTCATGAAAAATGCCATAAACTTAGCCGAAAAAGGCCTTCAAGGGGTGAAAATTGAAAGCAGCCCCCGAACCACTGTCGGGATGGCATGAGTTGCTTCGTTGTGTCAAATAGGATCTGTAGGGATAGACGGGATGAAAACAACACGCGTAGGTTGGGAGTTGGCGTGAAAAAGGCCATGAACTTAGTCGAAAAAGGCCTTTCGGGGCCTAAAATTAAAATCAGCCCCCGAAGCACTCTATGCATGGCATGGGTAGCTTCATCATATCAAATAGAACCTCTGGGGACAGACGGGACATAATTAGCACGCTTACGTTGGGAGTAGGTGTGATAAATGCCACAAACTTAGCCGAAAAATGCCTTTCGGGGCCGGAAATTCAAAGCACCCCCTAAAGCACTCTATGGATGCCACGGGTACCTTCCTCATGTCAAATAGGACCTGTGGGGTCAGATGGGACGTAATTAGCACGCGTACATTGGGAGTTGCCATGACAAACGCCATAAAGCTTATAAATATATATTAAAGCTTATATATTACAGCTTATAAATATATATGTTCTATAAGCATCTCAATATATTTAGTTTTATGAATAAAATATATATATGTTTACACTTTAGACTAAACTTGACTTGGGGCACATGCCTAACTTGGGAAATTTCTTTACACTGTACACTGAAGTTGAATAAACTCTCAACTCAACCGAACCCATCAGAATTGTAACCTATTTGTGACTTTCCATCATGATTGCCAAGATTTTGACAAAACCAACACATTTAAGTAGACTTTGTTCTATAACCCAACGTAAATGTTACACAGTACATACCTTTGCATTGAGTTTCCAAGTGCAGTAAGTTGTATTCTAATACAATATTGTACATAGTACATACCTTTCCACATTTTCAACCATATTGTCATTGTGGAGATTTAGATCTTAGATTTTCTGTAAGACCAAGTGAGCACCATGTTGGGGTTGGAGTGTGAAAGAGCGTCCACATATGATGGATAAAGCTAAATGCGAAGTGTTGTAAATTGATAATAGAAATTTCATAATCCTCTCTCCATCTCATTTTATGTGTCCTTGTTTCAATAGTGAAAATTTTTTAACCAATACTTCCTAAATTCAAACTAACCCTAAATACAATTTCAATTACAATTGACATCCTTGCAATTTGTGTTCTATAGATGGTTGTAACTTTTTGTTGAAAATTTTTGTTTACAATGGAACTAATGGGTGTAATTTTTGTTGTGTAGATGGCTTTTGGCATTGACATGTGGATCTTCTATTTTTTTGTCCGGAAGATAATTCACAGTTTTGCAACTTTGGGAAGTTTTTGGTCATCCTCTACTTTTTGTGTGGAATTTGGATAAATCATACATATAATTTTTGGCGGGGTACATAGTATTTTTGGAACTTGTATTAATTGCTCTAGTGATATATATAGATTACCTTTTGTCGTGGTACATATTACCATGGTAATTTGTACCATGCCAAATGGTCATTACAATGCATAGTATAGTAAAAATGTTGTGTATAGAGGACATTGTTTTGGTAGGACATTTGGAATGTATGACGTTATTATTTGTAATTGGAATATATTAGTTGGTTTGTATATAAGTTTACATTGTAAGGTGTTCTTTTTTGTTTGATGGTTGCAAGTGAAACATGCATTACAGAATAGGTGATAATATATATATTGATTTGTTTGTATATCTATTACAGGTTGTAGTGAATACATACAGGTTGTGAACAAATTTATTAAAATGAAAAAAACAAAACAAAAATAAAAAATGATATTTTTGGTGACAAAACAATTGGTAGCCAAAAAAAGAAATAAATATTTTGGCGACTAAACATTTAGTAGCCAAAACAAAATGAAAAAAAGTTTTGGCGACAAATTGTTTAGCAGCAAAAAGTAAAAACACTTTTGGCGACTAAATATTTAGTAGCCAAAAACAAATTGAAAATAGTTTTGGCGACTAATTTTGTAGTAGCTAAAACTCAGAACACTTTTGGTGACTAAATATTTAGTCGCCAAAACATAATTAAATATGTCATACGCGACTAAAATCTGTAGTAGTTAAAGAATAATCAACCTTTCCGTGACTAAAAAATTAGTAGCTAAAAATAACATTTTTGGCGACTAATAATTTGGTCGCCATAGATTTTTGATTTTTTCACGACAAAAGATATAGTAGCTGAAAATGTTAGTTACATGAATTGATGTACCCTTTGGGCGACTAAGATGTTAGTCGCCAAAGTCACTCATCCGCGACTAAGCCACTTTTAGTCGCTAATACCTGATACTTTTGCCTACCAATGTATTAGTCGCCATTTGTGTTGGACCTTTGGCGACTAAATTTTTTTTAGTCGCCACTACCTTCGCCGACAATGTACCCGCAGCAAAGCCAGCGACTAAAATTTTTGGTCGGGGAATCGCTTCGGCGACTAAAATCAATGCTTTTGGCGACTAAAACATTAGTCACCAAAAGTGTAGTTTCTTGTAGTGTAGGTAAGTTGGTATCTTGTAAATAGTAGAAAATAAAGAAGATGAGGTTGGAATTGGTAGTACCTGTCCTATGGATGAAGCGCTTCCAAAAGGTTGGCCTTGTTCTGTTATGGTTGTGGCAGCAGGAGGAGTTGTTTCAGGTATTGATGAAGTGGCAGCCTCAAGGACAGGAAAGGTAATAGCAGCATTTGGGCCTTCAGACTCTTTCTTTGTTTCTAGTAGAGGGGATGATTCATGGGGACCTTAGGTCCTTTCTCTATTTCTGATTGGATTGTGTCTGTCCTTGTAGTTTTAAAATAAAAAAGATGTGCAATCAGTTAAAAGAAGTAAAAAGGAAAAGATGGGCAGTCACACTTGTATTTAGATTCACCTTGGATGTTTTGAGCTTCTGATGGAGGAGATCTTATATTGTGATCTATTGGAGATGATTAATGGCTAGGAGGAGTTGATTGGCTGTTTGTTAAAATGTCAATATCAATCCTCTATGAATGTTTGTTTGAAGCTTCGAAGTTAGAGGAATTGGATGGTGATGGTTGAGGGGTAAAGACTGAAGGGGAGTTAATGGGCTCAGTGGCCCCTGGATAAAGGACTTTCATTGCGAAAGCTACAAGTGTGACATCCTTGAGAGCAATAGGAGTAGGCTCTGGATATGAAGGTTATTGTGGTGTAGGCTACATAGATGGTTGTGGTGAAGGCTGCATGGATGGTTGTGGTGAAGGATGTAAAGGTGGTTGTAATGAAGGCTGTTGGAATGATTGAGGCAAAGATTATGGAAGTGTTTGTGATATAGGAGATTCTTGAGGTAGTGGTGGAGTTGATTTTGGAATGAGTTCTCTGGGTTCATTGGTGATAGGAATAGGAGATGGATGAATACGTAGTGGAGAAGTGGAAATATCCTCTTCATCAATAGTAGTAATAAGTAATCTCCTCATTTTTCTCTACATAGAGGAAGTTATCAGTCATATATAAGTGGAAGTTAAAATGATGTAACAATGTGAAGTGATAAGAAGGCATACCTGATAGAGTTGCCCTAGGAGGTTTGAGGTTGTCTGGCTAACTATTTGGCTAAGAGGTGTGTCCCAATCACTAAGATCTGCCTCTGGGGCAGGAGTAGTTGAAAGCTTTGTCTTTTCTTGGCCCGAATTTCTCTCTCAATAGGGTAGGGGTGGTAATCCTCCTATGTGTATGTGTATAAGGGATGAAAAAGTCTCCCCCATTAACTTGGGGACTAAGGGTGTATTTTTGGGTTGAGTGGTTGGATCCATTGGAGCTTTGCCTTTATGTTGGTCCGTGACCAAGAGTTTAGCAACAGGATCAATATTGGCTGTCAAAAGACAAAGAGGTTAGTGTTCCTAAAAGGAAAAAAAAAAAAAAAAGACACATGAGATAGTCAGGGATATGAAGTATATGAAATGGAAGTACCTGCAGCTTTAAGCTTGGAAGGTGATGACATGGAGCCCTGATTATCAATAGAAGTATCTTGAAGGCAGGTTTCAAGTGGCTTAAAGAAGATGATGGCAGCCATGAGTCTCCACTAGTGGTAAAAAATAGTGGTGCAGTCTGAGATCAGTTTAAAGAAGAAGGGACCAAAATCTTTGAGAAGTTTGGTGTTTTCTGTCAGGATGGATTCAACTTGGCTAGGGTCCTTAAGGTTGATTCTAGACCCAATCTCTTCATGGATGGTTGGATGAAAATAAGGATAGGGGATACCTTGGAAAAGGCCAAATTGCTTGGACCATTGATTAGGGCAGTATGTTTCAAAACTGCAGCTGGACATTTTGGTAGAAGATATGAAGTAGCCAACCAAGACATGTCTACAGGTTAGAATGTGTCTCCAAGTTTCATTTTGTGTTTAGACTTGGTCATTGTCTAAATCAGAGGGGTCTGTGAAGAGGAAGAGAAGTCTATTTGATGAGAATTGAAAGTTGTGGAATGGTCTGTAAAGGTGGAAGGTTTATTGAAAAGAAGGTTGTAAAACATGGTAAGATGGTCTGTGAATGTGAGGGTGGGCTTGTTGTTAAAGGTAAGGAGTTGTTCAGCATAGCAATGTAGATTCGCCTCATGGTTTGTGGTGGTGGGGGTTATGCCTCAGGAAAATAGGCATATAACCAAGCTTGGAAGAGCCAGAAAGGCCCACCACAGGTGGCAAAAAAAATTTTGTCAACAAAAGCAAATAGACCCTTGTAAAGGGTAGGAAGAAGATAAGGGGCTAAGGCCATAGCTTGGCCATCTTGAATACACAAGGCAAGGGGGACGTATTCCTTGGTGACCTTATACCCAGGTACACAAAAAGAAACTGACAAAGCCAAACTAAATAGAAGGCAGTTCTTTCTTTATCCTCGACAGAGGAACCAACCTTGCCTTTGTATTTTTTGATGAAATATGCATAGTTCATATCAGTGTTTAAAGTAAAAGTCACTTTTAGGGGCTTAAGAAGAGCATGAATTTGATTGCCCAAAATTGGGATACCAATCAAATGGGCCACATCTAGAATAATAAGGGAAATCATACCAAAGTTCAAAAGTAGAGAGTTACAAGACTGAGACCAAAAGCATGTGGCAGTAGCAATCAGCCCTTTGTCCATGTCATATTTTTTGGTCGACAGTCTGATTACCTCACTGATGCCTTGGTGCTTCCATACTTTAGAGTCATAGGCTTCAATTCTCCTGGCTCAACTTTGCCAAACGGAGTCCGGTGACCTCCAGGATCTGAGAGGGTTCTTGCTGACATTCCAGTTAGTCCAACTAAGCCTAGGTTGGTTGAGAAGAAGGCTCTCACCATTGACAAGAGGATAGTATGGAGCTACCTCGTATGGGAAGTGGGACAAGAAGGTAGGGCCTAAAGTGGCCTTAGTAACAGAGCTTGTGCTAGGCAATAAGGTAATACCTAGCTTTAGAGGAATGATAAGTGTTCTGATGGAGTTGGGAAAGCGCAGTAGGTCTTCATTGTTGTCCTCAGATGGAGCTGGTTAGGATTTCTTGGGAGCTATGGCTTAGGATTTTCATGATGCCTTGGTTTCAAACGGAAGTACTTAAGAAGAAGGAGTACAGTCTGAGGAGTTCGAATAAGAGGGAAATGAAGTTGAAGTGATTTGAAGTTGAAAAAGTGGATCTTTTATAGTTTATGGTAGGCCCAATATACTTAAAAGTATTAAAATAGTCTTATATTGTGCTGTGGTCTATTTTTGTCTTGGGCCTATAATAAATAGTTTGTTGTTGGTATTATCTCTTGGGCTCATGAGGATGAAATCTCTGATTTAAGTACAATTTGGGCCCAGGTGGCAAGTTTGTTCAAGTTAAAATCATCTGATATTTAGTTAACTTGAACAAGGGGGCGCACTGTTTGCACTTTTTTTTTCTAAGTTCTGTCGACAGGTGGTCCTGTTAGTAGAGGACACGTAGCCAAGTCTAGAGTGGATGTCCAGCATCAAAAGTCCATGACTAATAGTAGAAAGTGGGTCTTTGTATATGGGTTGACTATAAGTGATGGAGCAATTACTGGCAGTGATCATGGAGTTAGTGGGTAGCCTTTCAGGAGGAAGCATGAGACAAAGTAGGAGCTTTTCTCTGTTGAGAGAAGGTTAAAAGAGTTTGTGGGCATGAAATAACCTGAGGAAGAGGCAGATCGACAGACAGAAAGAGAGGGTTAATGTAATTGGAAAGCCTAGAAGTCAAGAAGCAGTTGCAACAGTTACGCAGTAGCAGTTGCAGATTGGGAAGATCATGGGGGCATGTGGAAGAAGAAGTATAAAGGCCAGAGATTGGCAGAAATGAGGGGACATCAACAACAACATAACAACTTAGCTTTTAGACTTAGAAGTAGTTGAGATTGTAATTTAGGAGTAGTATCTATCATTGTAATTTGTACTTGTTGGGTAAGCATGGGTGATTTCAGTATGAAATTGATTCTGTTTATTTAATCTACCTTGTTACCATCTGTTGATACAATGATTTGAAGTTGTTTCCATTTATTCAATCTACCTTGTTACCATCTATTGATCAAGAAAGTTTGTCTTCCTTTTGTTTACTTTGCTATCACTGTTTGATTCAAAGAAGCCCTTAGTCTTTTAAGGCATTTGAACCAGAACCACAGTTGCTTGATTGTTTCTATTTAAGTTGTGTAGTTTGGATTATTGCTTAGTTGCTATCGATCTAGCCTTAGCGTAATTTTTACTAACAGGAATGCTATTTATCACTAGCATTTACTTCACCTAATATTTTACCTACGAATTTGTCACAAGGTCGAGATAACGTGGTCTATTGTTTCATTCATTGATTGTATATAGTAAAAGTGGGAGTGAAAGTCGCTTTGTGCTTGACATAAGGTACTGAGTGTTTGACTACAACGAACTTTGGACTCACTTTTTACCACATGACAAACAATGAAGGAAATGGTCACATGGCATAGCCACCATATAAAATACTTTCTTAATAGATATCCATCCATAGTTACATTTCACATACGAAGTTTTAAGGAAATTGAAGAAAACATTAATATATATTTCCGAGGTGACGATATATGTTGCTAGGGATGACAACAAATAATTATCAAGTAGTGATGATATATAAATAGAAAATTCTTGCATCATTCTTATTGTACTATTTTATATGAATTGAATTTTTCATTACTAAAACCGATATTTGTTGAAGAAAAAATCTAGGAATATAGAAATCTATCATAGAATCATGTGCAACCCTCTCAGATGAGATGAATCCCACCTTTATTTGAGTTTCGCATCAATGTATCTGGTCTTATGATTAGTTTTTGTGTAAGAAGAAGAATTGTATGCTGAAAGATAAACTAGCACACAAGTAAGAGGCATACCTAAAGTAAGAAGACATTTCCAAGAAGCATTCGAACATTTCAGTTACCTATCTTGATTTGGGAAACATATGCTTAATAAGTCAAGAAATTCTTTTTATTTATTTATTTATTATTATGTAGAATGAAATATCTGATGGGGAGGGTGTAACATGCCCGGGGGGTACCCGCGCGTGTTAAACAGTTCGGACTCCCGAGATCTCTTTGATCTCAAGTTTCACGAATTCAATGTGAAACGTAGATGAGAGTCCAGATTTGGCAACTTTTATTGAAAATCCATTTTATTGCAATTTTGTCAAAAATGGACTGTGTCATCAGATTTCAGAGTCGCCACCTAATATTTTGGGAAAATTAGGAAACCCATGACTCGGTGCCAAAGGCCACTGTTCATCGTAACCAATGATGCTTGGCTCGGAACCTTAGGTATGAGAGGGGAAGGTCAATAATGAGCACCCCCGCTCACCCGATCAAAAGATCGGCCTCTACTAAACCATGATATGACTTTTATTTTCTTTATATGTTCATGTTTTGATTATTTTAGTAAATCCTAAAATTTACTATGTGAAGCATACAAGTATAGACTAGTTTGCTCAAATTGGAACAATTCAATTTCATGTTTGTTTTTTGAAAGGGATTTGAATTTGCCACCTCAAGTGGGCTTAGAACGTACATTTATTGAATTATTCCAATTCAAACAACAAGCCTTCATCCACAGGCATTCATACAGTTATATCACTTAAGCAAATAGCCACATGGTAGGATGCTAAACATAATAAGAAAAACACACACAAATGAGATGCTAAAGCGTAAAAACTCACAGATTGACCGACGTCCCTCGAACAACTACAAAACAAAAGTTAGTAAAATATGCATGATCTTATATACAGAATCCTAATGCAATTCACTCATGAGATGCACTAAAGATTCGGCTTCTAAAATATGGCATGTGAATCATCTCAAAACATATGATAGCGTACAGAATCACAGAAGAATTGATTAAATCCACACATGTAAATGTAGCCGAATCTTAATGCATAAGACATAAATGTAAAGCATGGATATGCATGGCATGTCAGATATATATACATACACACAGTTAGGGAAAGCGAGTAAAGAATGGGATAGAAAGAAGCGGGGTGGGGGGAATTATTACAACACCTTAAATATTACAGATCCGAATAAAAGATGAGGGAGAAAATAATAAAATAAAATAAAACCTCACAAAATAAAAATAAAATAAACAACTTCATCACTGGCACATGTCACTCCTTTTCGCATGTCCCGGGTTCCGCAACATCGCATGATTCACATTTTCTGGATTCAAGCGGCAAACCAAGGAACGGATTTGAAATCTGACTAGCATGGCTTATAGGGAAATCACTATTGGATGATGTGCAAATTTCCTTAAGCTCGGGACTTCTTGTTCTTCGCATTGACTAATTATTGGAGTTGCCCACAAACACATACAGCTGCAGGAGATGAACCAACTTTTTCACATACCAGAATGCTGCAACATTATTAACCAAAACATCATCAAGCCCATAAACAAGACTGAGTTCAGGTAGCCAGATAAGCCTAGAGGAGGAGCAACTGAAGAGGGAGGTGGTGAAGACTCAAATGGGTGAAGATGGTAGTAAGGCTAGTGATGAAGAAAATGAGCATACCATCATGAGAACCACTATGACTAACACTGACTGTAGAGTTATTGAAGCCATCATCAAATGATAATGAAATCAAGAGAGAGAGAGAGAGAGCGGTTTGTGGGTGTGTGCCCGTGGTCATGCATGGGTGTCTAGAGAGAGAGAGAGAGAGTGTCGTGGGTGTGTGTTATGCATGGGTGTCTAGAGAGAGAGAGAGAGAGTGCCGTGGGTCTCCTCCTCCCGTGTGTACTGCATCAGTGTGTTATGGGCCTGGGTGTGTATGGTGGTGGGTTGTGAATGCTGGTGGGTTGTGAATGTGCATGGGTGTGGTGTGGTGGTGACAATGGTGGCTTGGTGAGAATGTGGGACTGTGTGGGAGGGAGGGAGAGCTCGGTTTTTGTGTGTGCATGGTGTGGTGTGTGTTGTGTGCTTGGTGAAGATGGTGTGTGTTGTGTGTTATGTGAGTGTGTGTATACGGGTCTGTGGGTGTGTTGTGTGCTTATGAGTGCGTGGAAGAGCCAGAGCAATGTATGTGGGTGTGCCGTGTATCTGGGTCTGTCCTGCCGTGTGTAGCTGTGAGGGCGTGAGTGTGTGTGTCTTGTGTGTGCATGCAGCGGTTGGTGATCCCCCGTGAGAGAGAGAGAGAGAAGAGAGAGAGAGAGGTTCCCGTGGGTGCTCAGTGTTGTATCTCCCCCTCCATGTGTGTGTTTCTATCCAAACATCAAAAGAACTCTCTCCTCCCCTCAACCCATTTTCTCTCTAATCAATATCACTCATGATCACTCATATGAACACCACCGAGAGAAGTCTGGGTCTCTCTCCCGTGGGTGTGTGTTGCTGGGTTTGGTGATGAGTGTATGGCTGTGTGTGTTTGAATGGTTGGCTTCCTCCCCTCTTCCAATGGTGAAATAGTGGACTGATTTTATAAAACCGATCCAGACCTCCCCTGCTACCCTCAAGGCAAAATAGACTTATGACAGAATAAGAGAAGTGTGTGTGTGTGGGTGTCCATCTGAGTGCATGTTTAGTGAGGTTGGTGGTGATCCCGTGAGAGAGAGAGAGAGATATGATTCTTTAAACCAACCACCCCACCCACTCCTTTCTCTTATCTCTCTTTTTTTTCTTTTTGCTTGTTTATTACCCACCAAAACATCCTCCTTATCATTTCATCACTCCACCACACATCTCAGCGTCCTTTCCCCTTTTTGTTTTTGCTTTTCTTTACCTAAAAACACACTCACCAAAACTTTTGTTATTTTATTTGATTTTCTATTTTTCTATTTTTTTTATTACTTTCTTTTTATCAAATATCACATGTCATATAAACACTTAAAAATTTGTACAAACACACAAAATTATACAAAATAAAAATATTTCAATTTGACCAAAATAGGTGAGTTTCGAGATTAAATTTTCAATTTGATTTTTTTTTTGTGAGGGTGGTCAAAATAAAATGCCCAAGTCTTAGGACCGGTCAAAATGGGATGTCTACAGAGGGGAAATTTGGGTTGCTAAAGCAGAGCTCTAAACAGAGAAGAAGGAACCTAATAGCTTAATCGTATTGTTCTCTATTTCTTGCTTTCAAATGGAATTACATGACCCTTTATATAGGATTTCCATACACATAATATTTAATGTATCCTCCTACTTATAGATTAACACATGAACTTGACCAATGCACCTTGACACCATATCTCTAATACATGAATATAACTTAGTATATGAATATATAAATAGAATACTCTAGAAGATGAGTGCATAAGACAAATGCATTAACTTCAACACTCCCCCTTAATGCATTTTCTTCTTTATCCCAAGAAATTCCCTAAAATAGAAAAAATTTTCCATTGGTAATGCCTTGGTAAAGATATCTCCAACTTGTCATTTGATCTGCAAAACTCCATCTCAATTTCACCATTTGCAATTGCCTCCCCGAATGAAATTATATTTGATGGAGATATGCTTTGTGCGATTATGAAACAATGGATTCTTCGAAATTCCAATAGCTGACTTGTTGTCGTAGAAGATTCGTGTTGCCTCTTTTTGTTGCGGACACAAATCTTCCAAGATTCGCCTAAACCAAATTGCTTGACTAGTAGCTTTAGCAGCTGCTACATATTCTACTTCAGCTAATGATTGTGCAACAACGACTTTCTTTTTAGACATCCATGAAATTGCTCCTGAGTCGAGAGGGAACACATTTCCTGAAGTACTTCTCATATCATCAATAGATCCCGTCTAGTCGCTATCAAAAAAACTAATCAACTTTGAATTCTCCGATGAATTGTACCAAATTCCAAAATCAATTGTTCCTTTCAAGTATCTCAAAATGCTTTTCGTTGTACCAAGATGACATTGAGTTGGATTTTCCATAAACCTTGAAACCAAACTAGCAGCAAACATAATTATCAGGCCTTGTTGTAGTGAGATATAACAAGCTTCCTACAAGGCTTCTATAAATTTTTTCATCAACCTTTTGTGTACCATCTTCTTTTTGAAGCTTTTCATTGACCACCAAAGGTGTATTAATAGATTTGTAGCCAAGCATATTAAATTTCTTCAACAAAGTCTCAATATGCTTTCGTTATGAGATGAAAATACCACCACTGCCTTATTTAACTTCAATTCCAAGAAAATATTGCATTAGGCCTATGTCATTCATTTCATATGTATGCATCATATCCCTCTTGAACTGTTGCAACATCTTCTCATTATTTCCTGTGAATATTAAATCATCCACATATAACGCCACAATAAGAATATTCGACATTCCATCACCTTTCACATATAGTGTAGACTCACTGGAACTTTTCCGAAATCCACTCCTCATGAAATATGCATCAATGTGACTGTACCAAGCTCTCGGTGCTTGTTTCACCCCGTAAAGCGCCTTCTTCAGCTTGTACACCTTGCTTTCTTTCCCTTGGACAATGAAACCTTGCAGTTGGTCAACATATATCTCTTCATCCAAAATCCCATTAAGAAAAGAAGATTTAACATCTAGTTGAAAAATCAACCATTTGTTTTGTGCTGCCAACGCAATTAAGGTTTTTATTGTTTTCATTCGAGCAACCGAAGCGTATGTTTCATGAAAATCAATACCTGGATGCTGCAAATAGCCTTTTGCCACAAGTCGTGCCTTGTTATTTTGAATAGTAGCATCTGGGTTCATGTTGCATTTATAAATCCACTTTACACCAACAATATCCCTCCCTTGAGGACGATCAACCAACACCCAAGTTTCATTTTTCTCTATCATTTTGATCTCATCTTTCATAGCTTCCACCCATGTTTCTTCCTTAGCAGCTTCTTCAAAACAACTAGGCTCAATCATGCAAAATTGCAACATTGATAAATGTTTTTAAGACTTCGCGTCTTTCTTGGCACACTTTCTGGAGAGGATTCACTTGAGCTTCTTGGAGAATTTTCTAGTGAAGACGCCTCATTTAAGTTTCTTCGTGACCTAGGTGCAGTTGCAAAATTTTCATTCATTGATTCTTTCTCTTGAAATATAATGGATCTTTTTTGAACCTTTTGCTTGTCCCAATTCCAAGTTGCATCTTCATCAAACATCACATCTCTACTCACCACGATATTTCCAGTTGTAAGATTATACAATCTATAGCCTTTTGATTTCTAACTGTACCCCCAAAAAAATGCATCTAACACTTTTCTCATCCAATTTTTTTCTTTTTACAAGAGGAATGTAAGCATAACAAATTGAACCAAAAATTCTCAAATGACTTACCAATGGCTTTTGTTTAGTCCAAGACTCAAATGGAGTTCTATTTCTCACAGCTTTGGTAGGACTTCTATTCAACAAATAAACAAAAGTATTTACAGCTTTTGCCTGTAGACGTCCCCGAGCGCCCCGGGAGGGTTAGGTCCCGTTCCGTTCGTATTGGGTTCACTACAGTTCGGACTGTAATTGTCACGGTTCTAAATCTGAACCCAAGAGTCCAAATCCGGCAAATCGTTTTGAGAAACAGATTTTTGAAGAGAAGTGCCAAACATGGACTGCTTTGCCAGATACAGAGTCCCCACCTAAATATTTTTTTATGGGGGAATTTAGGAAACCCTGACTCGGTGCCGAAGGCCACGTGTCCGTCATCACCAAACTTGTTTTGGCTCGGGAGCTTGGGTACGATCGGGGAAGGTCAGCTATGAGCACCCCCTTTCGCCCGGTCCGAAGACCGGCCTCTACTAACCGTGATATCCGATTTTGAAAACGTTATGTATTCTTATTCCGGTTATTAGCCTAGAATTACTATGTTATGCACACAGCAAGCAAGTATAGACTAGATTGCCTAATTTGGAAACAAGCATTGCATATCCGTTTGTTTTGAAAAGTGCTTTGGAAATTACTACTCGTAAGTAGGCTAAAACACGGATTTCAACGAGTTTTTCCAACTCAAGCAATCCAACCTCCACCCACAGGCATTCAAACAGTTTATCTCATATAAGCATTTAGCCTCATGGTAATCATGCTGTCATGTTAACATTCACACGCATGCGATATGCTAAAGCATAAATACTTACATTGTACTCCGTGCCAAAACAATAAACTAGTTAGCAAACATGCATGCCCTAGTTCATGTTAAGTGACTAATGCATCGCATACAGAATGTGACTAGGATAGGCTCGGCTAACCCTAAAATGGCATGTGAAATGCGATCATTTGGTGCACGTATTCAAGTTAGATTTTGAAGATACAATGCGGTTTGTATGATGTACCGAGCCCGGTGCATGTCAACAAATGCATGGATGCACGCATGCATTACATAAGGTATGCTAAAATAAACGTGCCCTAATCTACCATCGTAAGCAGGTAAATAAAAGGGAAGAAAGAAGTGGGGGGTTGGAAGACATGCACACCACTCACACACGCTTATTACAAATTTGCCCTCACCCGGAGGGACCAAAAGAATATACAAATTAATTAACTACGCAAGCTAATTAAATATTACAGATCAATTAAATTAACTAAACAAATTAATCTAATTGAACAGTGAAGCCCTCGGGAAGCGGGTCAGATGTAGCGCATGCTTGGGATTTGCTCGGAATCGCACTGCCATGCATAGTCTGCCTCTGTTTTCCCTGCTTTGCTCTTTTGAAAACTGCCAAAGTCTCAGGAATGCCTCTCAGGACACTGGGGGATCCCACCGGCCAAGTAAAATGACCACCGGCACTAGGATGTGGCCATCGGCACAAAATAGATCCACCGGCCATCGATTGACTGCCGGTCGGCACTAAATACTGCCGGCCGGCAATAAGTTCCTGCAGAACCTGCAACTCACAGCAGCAGAGGGCAAAATCTTGCATGGCAATGCAATTCAAGCTATTTATGCATCAATCACACTCCCTATCATGTTAATGACTCAAGGGAGGATGTGCCTCGATTCTCGGGCCACCAATCACGCATTTCCATGCATGATGGCCTAAAGAATCGAGTGTGCACTTTCATGTCAAATGAAATGCAAACTAATCAAACAAAATGAGGCCCAATTCCTATCACCAAATCAAGGAACAAGGCATGCATGTCTATGTGTGCAATCCTAAACATGTCAACTAGTATGCAACATGGGATGCAAACAAGAATGCTAGTATGCAAACACACATACAAGGCAAGCATGCAAACCAAGCGAAGGGGTGGACTTAAACATGACTTAGGCAACTCCAAATAGGCCCAAAATCAGTAGCCAAAGTGCCCAAAAAGGAAGGCTAAGCACACACACATGCATGCACATGTTAAGGCACAAACCT
Source organism: Camellia japonica (assembly GCA_030407325.1). Taxonomy (NCBI): domain Eukaryota; kingdom Viridiplantae; phylum Streptophyta; class Magnoliopsida; order Ericales; family Theaceae; genus Camellia; species Camellia japonica. Next base: position 16,420,668 of record JAPPVO010000017.1, read on the forward strand.
AAGCATTAAACAAGCAACTCTCAAACACACTTGAAAGAGGCTAAACATGGACAATTGGCATGGAATGAAAAGCTTTAAAATCATGTCAAAATGTGGTGCCAAACCAACCCAAATGAGACAAGCATGAGCATGCAAGCATGGTCCAAGTACTTGAGGCAAGTCATGAAGCCTTGAAGCACATTTAGCATAACAAACATGGCATGCAGTAAACAACTAAAAACAGATTTTTAGCATGTTAAAACAAGGCCAAAGGACTACTTAGATGGCATCTAAGTGGCTCAAATTCAAAGGCATGCACAATGGTCAAAACATAGGGCATACAACACATGCTCTCAAAGCAACAAAGAGGCAACTAAGGCAAGCATATGAGCATGCCAAAGGGACTGAAATTACATGTTGGATGGTTCCAAACCACCAAAATGATGCAATCAACACATGCTACACATTCACATACTTGAGGCATACAAGCCCGACGAGCCACAAATGCAAAGGAGCTATACTAAGCATGCCAAAATCGATCCAAACAATTATGGACAGACCTAAAGCATGGAAAAACAAGCACAAAAGCTTCACGAATCTAAGCCTAAAACATGCTCAAACAAAGGCACACAACCTAAGACATGTTAAGGGATCAAGGAGGCATTACATGGCAACTATACTAAACATGCATGGAGTACCAAAACCAACTTAATACAAAGTTATAACATGGCAATATAAGCATGAAATACAGCCATGGCATGCTCAACACACACTCGAACAAAGGCTTCCTTAAGAGACCAAAAATGGTCCCTTTCAAGGACAACAAGGAGAGGGGGTGGCCCTCCCCTTTTGGAGACTTCAAGGCACCCTCTCCACCACTGAAATCCCTCAAGATTTCAGTGGTGAAGAGGCCCAAACACCAAAGTCTCGAAACTTGCACAAAATGGCACAAAACAAGGGCCTTACAAGGCCTAAGAGGGGTCAAACTTCCCCAAAGCACAAAACACTCTTAATAAACTATCAAGAGGGCCTAAAAACAGAACTTTTTTATGTTGTACACTAAACACAAAATCAGCTCTAAGATAGGTAGAAATAGGATGCAAAAATGGGGAATAAATGGGAAGTTTCTTACCCTTGAAGACCACCTTCACAAATGATGCTCCAACAGCCCTTCTTGGCTTGAATCCACCTCCAAAACACTCAAACAAGCCTCCAAGAGTCTCAAGTCCAAGAGATAGTGTGTTAGTGTGTGTGTGTGTGAGCAAAAATGGCACAAAACACACACTTATAGAGATAGAAAATATATCTAACTCTAACCCTAGAACTCAAGCTTTTCCAAAGCTGTCTAAAATGTCTAACAAGTGTCTAACCTCCATGCCATGAGAAGACCCTCTCCTATATAGGCAATTCCCTCTTGTAAAGCTTACAAAACAAGCCATTCAAGAGGGAAATCCCTCCATACACGTGTATGGAGGGGAATGGAGTGGGTGCCAGCTATCACAGCTGGCACAAAATATCTACAAAAAGTAGATGAACAGTGGTCGGCCACTCAAAATTGTCATTTTGACAAAATGGAGTGCCGACCGGCAACAAATAGTGCCGACCGGCAAAATTCATTGCCGGTGGCAACAAAAACCAGCCGGTGGCCTCTAGCCACTGCCAGTGGTGTGTGGGGATGCCTCACAAGGCATTCCCTACCCCTCCAAGGCAAAACACAAGTGTTTAGTGCAAAACCAGACACAAAACGGTCGAGTTCGGAGATCTTGAGGCAGGGCGCGTAGCTGAGACCTCCGGGAACTCCAAACGAACACAAACATGGATAATCACCGAGTGTTCAAACGGTGACGTCCAAGTCTTGAGGACGGAAAATGGGGTGTCTACATTGCCCAAAAAGACTTGGGCATTCCTTTCTCATTCAACATGGATCTTGCCATCTCACTGACTGTCCTATTCTTTCACTCTGCAATACCATTTTGCTCCGGACTATAAGGCACTGTCAATTGTTGATCAATTCTTTCAGTTTCAAGAAAATTCTTAAACTCTTTCGAAGTGTATTCGCTGCCTCAATCACTTCGCAGAATCTTAATATGAAACCCACTTTGTTTTTCAGTAAATGTTTTGAATTTTCTGAACATCATAATTGCTTCTGATTTTTTCTTCAAAAAATAGATCCAAGTCATTCTAATAAGATCATTTATGAAGGTCACGAAATACCTATTTTGATCAAGCGATGGAGACTGCATTGGCCCACAAATATCAATGTGTACCAACTCCAATCATGTCTTTGCCTTCCACGGCTATCCTGTGGTAAAAGACGAACAATGATGCTTCCCAAAAACACATGCTTCACATACTCGATTTTCATTTTTCATCAATGGCAACCTTTTTACCATGTCAAGACGATGGAGCAAATTCAGACTACGAAAATTCAAATGACCAAATCTCGTATGCCACAACCAAGTTTCATCAACATTTTCTTTCAAAGCAACATCTTTTCCATGATGGAATGCAAGAGCAAAATTCCATTCCTTTCCATTTTGACTTTGGCTAATACTTGATTCTTGTTATCATAAATCATGCAAGAATCTTTTCAAAATGGACTAAATATCCCTTTTCAATTAACTGACCAATGCTTAACAAATTTTAAGTTAAATCAGGAACAAATAGAACATCTTAAATATATTTGGTACCTTGTTTAGTGCTAACAACAATAGTACCTCTTCCTTTAGCTTCCACCACTGCTTCATTTCCTATACATACTTGCGATTTCACATTGCTATCAATATCTAAAAAAATCTTCTCATCACCTGGCATATGATTACTACAATCCCTGTCCAAATACCAAAGGTTATTACGATCCTCATTAGCACTATGGTCGGCAAAGAATAAATAATATTTTTCCTTCTCTTTTGCCACAAAGTTCGCTTGGTTTTTCTTGACATTGCAGTTCTTCTTGACATGACCAAATTTCTTATAATTGAAGCATCGTGGCTTTGCACAATGCCAACAATTTTCTATAGCATGACCAGACTTGTTGCAAACACCACACAATTTGTGAGTATTGAAAGGCTTATTGTGAGAACTATTACCTTTCGCAAAATTGCCATTGTTTCTCTCCCTAAAATTTGGTTTTCCAGCCTTGCACTTTCTCAAAAGAACTTTTTACCTTTGATTGAAAGGCATGTTCAATAGGTTTCTCATTATGTCAATTTAGCCTTTGCTCATGTACTTCAAGTGACCCCATCAACTCACCAACAGTCAAAGTTGAAAGATCTTTTGACTCTTCAATTACTCTAACAATATAATCAAACTTAGCAAAAAGACTGATTAAAAAAATTTCCACAATTTTCTTTTCAAAAACATCGTCTCCACATAATCTCACAGGATTAACTATTCTCATAAATTTTGAAAAAAACTTCTTCAATACTTTCAGAATCTTTCATATGGAGATTTTCTAATTGTCTACGAAGAGATTGAAGCTTGATGGTTTTTACCTTTTCATTGCCTTGAAACTCATTTTTTAGAAGATCCCAAGCTTCTTTGGCCTTTTTGGAACCAACAATCCTTTGAAAAATCACTTCAAAGACACTTTGTTGGATGAAGAAAAAGCTTTGGCATCCTTCTTCTTCAACTCTTTGAGTTGTTCACCTTCTATATCATCATACCCATTTTTTACCAAGTCCTAAATATCTTGAGACACGAACAAAGTCTTCATCTTGATGCTCCAAATATCATAATTTTCTCATTCAAAGATACTCATAGTAGGTTGAGAGATGTAATACTTCCACTATTGTTGACTACCATGTCTAATTTTGCAAAAAGAACTCCAAGAATTCTCTTTCTTGGAATAACCTTTGATGGGGGGTTGTAAGGTCCAGGTGTCCTACATCGGGAATGGAGAGGAGTTCCTAGGCAATAAAAGTAAAAACCTAGACCCTTGTATAGCATTGAGGCCTTTTCCTGAGTGGCAAAATCCCTAGCAGAACTCCCCAGTTAAGCGTGCTTAGACTGGAGTAGTTCTGAGATGGGTGACCCACTAGGAAAAACAAATCCGCGCAGGCGTGGCCCAAAGCGGACAATATCGATGACATGTGAAGGGTTGGGGCATTACAAATAGTATCAGAGATGACTCTCCGGAGTACCGAGTGTGGGCCCCTGGCATCTCTCGGTGTATGTAGGCAGGCTTGTGAGCTGGCAAGCTACTGCATGGGGACGTGCAGCCCTAAGGGGGGTGGATTATAAGGTCCCGGTGTCCTACATCAAGAATGGAGGGGAGTTCCTGGGCTATAAAAGTAAAAACCTAGACCTTTATATAGCATCGAGGCATTTTCCCTAGTGGTGAAATCCCTAGCAGAACTCCCTAGTTAAGCATGCTTAGGCTGGGTGACTCACTGGAAAGAAAAAATCCGTGCGGGTGTGGTGCAAAGTAGACAATATCAATGGCATGTGAAGGGTTGGGGCGTTACAAAATGTCATTTATCATGTTCTTGAGAGACATGAGTATTTTAATTGTTGAACTGTGGAACCGTCTTTTTTAAACAAATTATCTTTATCAAAACTGTACGCTAATCTAGTTTCTGTGATATATATCTTATTTTGGAATTGAACCCTGTTTTCAAAACTGTATTTACTATCCATGTTGCTACTCACTGAGCTATCAGTTGACCTAGTTGTTTATCACTTCTAGGTGTTAGAAGGACTTAGAGTGGACTCATGGCGTAGCGGAGACTCAATTACATAGACCTCTAGGACACTCATTATTTTGTTTTAGCTTGTTATGTCAGTTTTGTGCATACATTCTAGTTGGATTTTGTTTAGAATTGTTTTATTTTGTGGGCAGTTTGTGTTTTATCTAGTATATATTTTTGGAAGTTGGTTATGATGGTTTTACCATTTATACTTATGACTTCTCACTGGATTGGGTTTTGATTTATTTATTTCTGGGCCATCGTCACATTTATTCTTTGTGGTTTTGGGTTCATGTTTAGGCTTATGTGTTCCTTCGGCTAAGTCCATGTGGGCTATGGCCTGTCATGCCTGGATTTGGGGTGTTACAATGGTGGTATCAGAGCTATATGTTTATTGAGTTACATATCTTGCATTTCATCATTTAGACGAGGTCCGAGCCTCTATAGTCCTTCGTAGTGTTTGGTTTAGTTAGTTTTGTTTAAACTTGTGTTGAATCTTTCTTGATTTCATTTTGAGGGTTAAGAGTTGGCATCTAGATATCTACACGGATTGTCTATTCCTTGTGAGCCTTCGATGTTTGTATTACCGTGTCTACTCCATTAGGAGAAACAGTAGTGTTGGGGGATGTCTGTAGATCTTGTGAGATAAAGATGGATGGTAGGATTTTTGCAGTGGATTTGATTTCTTTAGAGATGAAGGGTTTTTATGTGATTTTGGAGATGGATTGGTTGACAAAGCATCATGCCTCTTTAGATTGTTTGAGAATGAGGGTAGTTTTTTCTATGTCGGGACAACATGAGTTTTTGTTTCATGGAGATAAGAAAAGGTCTTCTATCTGTTTTATCTCTTCCCTTCTGGCCAACCGAATATTGAGGAAAGAGTGTCATGGTTACTTAGCTTGTGTAGTGAGTTTCGGACAACCAAAATAGAAGTTAGATGAGTTGCCTATAGTGAGTGAATGTGTTGATGTTTTTCCAGAGGATCTACCTAGCCTTCTTCCAAATGGTGAGGTAGAATTTTCCATTGACTTGGTCCCTAACATAGCACCTATCTCTAAAGCGCCCTGTAGAATGGCACTGTTAGAGTTGAGGGAGTTACAAACTCAGTTATAGGAGTTGTTAGACAAAGGTTTTATCAGGCTTAGTGTTTCACCTTGGGGAGCACTTGTGTTGTTTGTGCAAAAGAATGATGGATCTATGAGGTTGTGTATTGATTATAGGGAACTGAGCAAAGTCACAGTGAAGAAATATGTATCTTTTGCCATGTATTGATGACCTATTTGACCAATTGCAGGGAGCTTAGGTATTCTCTAAGATTGACTTGAGGTCAGGCTATCACCAATTGAAAGTACATGAGAGAAACTATCCTATGCACGACTTAAAGTTAGCAACAGTGATTTTTGCTCTTCAGATCTGGCAACATTATTTGTATTGAGAGTCATGTGAGATTTACACTGATCATAAGAGTTTGAAGTATATTTTCACACAGAAGGAACTAAATTTAAGGCAAAGAAGATGGCTTGAGTTGCTAAAAGATTACGATATGAATATTTTGTATCATCTGAGGAAGGCAAATGTGGTGATAAATGCTTTGAGTAGGAAGGTCGCAGTTGGAGATGTAGCTGCTTTGTCTACTGATACTTGTTTGGTGGAAGACATGAGACGTTTGAGGCTTGAGGTTGTTGCGCCTAGTGATAGGGCTTATTGTAGTCAATTGATAGTTCAGCCGACCTTGAGAGAACGGATTCGTTTAGCTCAAGAGATTGACCCCCCAGTGTGAGTGTATTAAAGGAGAGATGGCAAAGGGTAAACATGTAGACTTGGTGGTTAGTGATGATGGGTTGCTTAGATTCCGTAGTCGAGTTTGTGTTCTTGCTGGTGGTGATTTGATGAAGGAGATTATGATGCAGGCATATAGTTCCAGTTACAGCATTCATCCTGGAAGCACTAAGATGTATCGAGGTCTTCATGAACATTTTTGGTGGAATGGTATGAAGGGAGATATTGCAAAATTTGTGGCTCAGTGTTTGGTGTGTCAACAGGTTAAAGTAGAACATCAGAAACCCATGGGGAAACTACAACCTTTACCTATACCAGAGTGGAACTGGGATCGTATTACCATGGACTTCGTGTGCGGATTACCTCATACTAGTAGTAATCACGGCGTAGTTCGGGTAGTTGTTGATAAATTAACCAAGTCAGTACATTTTATTGCAGTATGGATGAACTGTTCTCTAGCTCGATATGCACAGCTATATGTGAAGGAGATTGTTAGATTGCATGGTGCACCTATGTCAATAGTGTCAGATCGAGACCCTCATTTTGTGTCTAAGTTTTAGGGTACGTTATAGTCAGCTATGGGTACTCAGTTAAATTTTAGTTCAGCTTACCACCCTTGGACAAATGGGCAATCAGAGAGGACTATTCAGACCCTTGAGGATATGTTGAGGACTTGTGCTTTGGAGTGGAGAGGTAATTGGGATGATTATTTGCCGCTCATAGAGTTTGCGTATAATAATAGTATTCATTCTAGTTTGGGAGTAGCTCCTTATGAGGCTTTGTATGGGAGGAAGTGTAGATCTCCTTTGTGCTGGTATGTGTAGACGCGCCCCGGGTGAGGGCCTCACCCTACAGTTCGGACTCAAATTGTCACGGTTCTTAATCTGAACCAAAGAGTCCAAATCCGGCAAATCTTTTTGAGAAAACAGATTTTTAGAAAAGAAGTGCCAAACATGGACTGCTTTGCCAGATACAGAGTCGCCACCTAATATTTTTTAATGGGGAATTTAGGAAACCCTGACTCGTTTGCCTAAGGCCACGTGTCCGTCATCACCAAAGTTGCCTCGGCTCGGGAACTTGGGTACGATTGGGGAAGGTCAGCTATGAGCACCCCCTCTCGCCCGATCCGAAGATCGGCCTATACTAACCATGATATCTTGTTTTGAAAACGTTATGTGCTCTTATTCCGGTTATTAGCCTAGATTTACTATGTGATGCACACAACACAAAAGTATAGACTAGATCGCCTAATTTGGAACAAAGCATTGCATATCCGCTCGTTTGAAAGATGGTTTGAAATTTGCTACCCATAAGTAGGCTAAAACACAGATTTCAATGAGTTGTTCCAACTCAAACAATCCAACCTTCAACCACAGGCATTCAGGCAGTTATATCAAATAAGTATTTAGCCACATGGTAAGCATGTTGTCATGTTAACATTCACACTCATGCAAGATGCTAAAGCATGAATACTTACATCGTACTCCGAGCCAAAACAAAGAACATGCTAGCAATCATGCATGATCCAAGTCCATGTTAAGTGGCTAATGCAACGCATATAGAATGTCACTAGAATAGGCTCGGCTAATCCTAGGATGACATGTGGGATGCAACAAGTAGCACGTATTCAAGTTAGATTTGGAATACTATGCTGTTAGCATGATGCGCCGAGCCCGGTGTATGCAATACTGATGAATGATGCACGCATGCATAGCATAAGGATGGTAAATTAAACATGTCCTAATACTAACCATCAAAGCAGGTAAGTAAAAGGGAGAAAGAAGTGGAGGTTGGAAGGCATGCACACACGCACCCACACTTATTACAAATTTGCCCTCGCTCGGAGGGACCGAAAGAATAATACAGATTTAACTAACCTACAAGCTAATTAAATATTACAGACCAATTAAACTAGTTAAGCAAATTAACTAATCTAATAAAAACAGTAAACAGCCTCGGGAAGAGGGCCCAATGCAATGCGTGCTTGGCTCCGCTCGGAAGTCCACTGCCATGCACAAGTTGCCTCTGTTTTCCCTGCTCTATTCCTCTAATCATTGTACAACTCCCAAGGTGCACTCTATGAATCCTGTGGGATGCCACCGGCCAAGGGAAATGGTCACCGGCCAAAGGAAATGATCACCGGCCACAGGTTAAGTTATCGGCAACAAATTGTTGGTCGGTCGGCACTAAAGATGGCCGGCCGGCCAAATCTTCCTGCAGAATCCTGTTTTGACAGCAGCAGAGGGCAAAACAAGGCATAACAATGCATTTCAAGCAAATGCGTGCACCAACACATCCCTTATCATGTTTATGACTCAAAGGGACATGGTTCTCGATTCTCGGACCACCAATCGCGCATTTCGATGCACCAACACATCCCTTATCATGTTTATGACTCAAAGGGACATGGTTCTCGATTCTCGGACCACCAATCGCGCATTTCGATGCGTGATGGCCCAAGAAACCAAGTTATGCACTTTGATTTCAAAATGAAATGCACATAAACAAACAAGGAGTTCAACCTCTATCATACTCAATTCAAGAGGCTAAGCATACATGTCAATGCGATGCAACCTAGACATATGAGCTAGTATGCAACATGAACAATGCAAACAAGCATACAAGGCATGTGACAATCATGCAAACCAATAAGTATGCCAAATACAATGGGCATGTTCAAGCATGCAAGCAAGCATGTGACTTGATTCAATCATTCCACAACACATGGAGCAAACATGTTAGACAACCTAAACATGTGACAAACACACAAGTGTGCAACAACACACAAGGTGAGCATGCAACAACATGCGAACTATGGATTTAAACTAATTTGGGCAGCTCTATACTAAGCCCAAAATAGTGGCCAAGTGCTATGGAAATGAAGGCAAAATGACATACAAACATGCATGCACACAAGGACCAACACTTGGGCATATAGAAGCAACTTTTAAGCACACTTAAAAGAGACCAAACATGGGACTAAAGGCATGCATTGTAGGCCCTGAAAATCATGAAGAAAATGATACCAAATCAACCTACCAATGCAAACAAGGCATGCAACCGAGCCCAAGGACTTAAACCATGATCATGTGACACATGAAGCAAATGACCAAAGTGGACCAAAACAGTCCCAAATCATGCAAAAGTAAGCCCCAAAAACCACTTAGATGGCATCTAAATGATCTAATCCTAAAGGCATACACAATGGCACAAACATGGAGCATGAAACACCAACCTCTTAAAGCATGAAAGGGGCATCAAATGCAAGCATACAAGCATACCATGAGGACTGAAATGACATGACAAGTGGTTCTAAACCACTGAAATGATGCAAGGATAGCATGCTAGAGGGGTCAATGCTTAAGGCATACAAGAGAGGTTACATGGTAGCTATACAAAGCAAAGCATGGACAACCCAAATGACCGAAAATAGTCCCTTAGCATACTAAAACAAGCAAAAAAGCTTCACAAAGCTTGGCCAAAAACATGCTAGAACAAGGGTTAAAGCACAAGGCATGTTAAGGCTAAAACATGGCATTACAAGACAAGTATGCAAGGCAAGCAAGGTGTGTCTAAACCAAGTAAAAACAGAGCTATATTATGACCTAATAAGCACAAACAATAGCTAGGACATGGCCAACATGAACCTAAATTAAATGCTCACACATGAGGCAAAAATGGCCCTTTTCAAGGACAACAAGGAGAGGGGCTGGCCCTCTCCTTCTTAGGACCTTAAGGCACTATCCTCACCACTAAAATCTTAGTGGTGAGGAGGCCCAAACAAAGTGGTCCCAGAGCTCACCAAAATAGCACAAAAATGGGGCCAAACAAGGCTTATGAGGGGTCAAACAACCCCAAACAACAAAACACTCTTAAACAACTATTTAAAGCACTCAAAAACCAGACTTTTATTAGTTATATACAAAGTCTAAAAACAGTTACAAGATAGGCTAAAAGACTATGCAAAAACGGGGAAAAAGGGGTAAGATTGTTACCCTTGTAGACCTCCTTCACAAACAATGCTCCAGCTGGTTCTTTGAGCTCAAAACCAGTCAAGAACTTCAAGAACAGCTCCCTAGCACCTCAGTAGCCAAGGTAAGGTGTAATGGTGGGTGTTTGTGTGCAATAATAAGACCAAACACACACTTAAGGCAAAAAGAGAGATATAGAGATGGAATAGATACAAACTCCAACCCTAATATTAGAGTTCCTCTAAAAATTTTGTAACCCTAATGGAGGGAGAAGAGGCTCCCTCTTATAGACAATCCCTCTTGCAAAGCTTCTCAAGTAAGCTAGTCAAGAGGGAAATCCCTCCATACACATGTATGGAGGGGAGCAAAGGTGTATGCCAGCTAGCACAGCTGGCATAAAAATATCTGCAAAAGCAGATGCACAGTGGTCGGCCGGCCAAAAATGCAATTTGACCAAAATATATGGCCGGTCGACCACAAAGAGTGCCGGTCGGCCAAACATTTGGCCGGTGGCAACAAACCAGTGGCCGGTGGCCTCAAGCCATTGTCGGTGATGTGTGGGGATGGTCAACAAGCCATTCCCTGCCCCTCAAAGGCAAAACACAAGTGTTTGGTGCAAAACCAGACACAAAACAATCAACTCGAGAGATCCTGAGGCAAGGCGTGTTGCCAAGACCTTCGGGAACTCAAGAGAAACACAAATAAGGATGATCACCGAGTGTTCAAGTGGTGACGTCCAAGTCTTGAGGACGGTCAAAAATGGGGTGTCTACAGTTGCCCCTCTTTAACAGAACTCGAAAGTCATAACAATGACGGGAGTGAATGTCAAAGCCCAGAGACGACCCATTTTTGACAAGGCCGAAGACTTAGACAAAGCATGCAAGACAATAAAGACATGCGCCTGAAGGCAGGGGCAAAATGCAACTGACAATGCAAGAAGCCGAACATAACTTATGATCATGCAAAGAAAGCTGTAACGAAGCATAACATGCAACAGTTTTCAGCTAGCACAAACCAAACTACACTACAATGCAGAGAGGGTGCAAGAGAATTATGCAATTCTCGATACGTCTCACTCGGAGGATACAATACCTGTGCGGCTCGTCTGGTTGCACCAGCTTCAAATGAACCGTACATACAATATCGTGCCTGAAAGAGAAAGAAAACTCAACAGGTAGAATATTGTTAGCAACATGCATAACAATGCAATCGAAAGCTGCGCGACAACGCGAATGTAGGATTTAAGGTCTCCTTAGACCAAGGGGTGCGCGAACAGCGCGATGATATGCAATTGAATCTAATGTAATACAAATGATATGCAAAATTACAAAACAAATGTAAAAACAATGCAAATAATATGCAAAACTATGTATAAACAATGCAAACGATATGCAATGCAATTGAATCATGATCCAATCATGAGCGGTTCAAAACCACACAAATGTCAAAAGGATGATGGAGATGCAAAGTCTGTCTACCATAGAAAAGGTGCCGCAACCCTCAAACCAACATACCAGCGTGGAATAGGCGCGTGCATATGCAGAACTATGAGTGATGTAGACGGACACAAGAACAAGTAATTGGGTGGAATGACATAGGTGGGGAAATGACCCGCTAACGAAAGAACATGATCCTAATGCTGGATGCAAAAAATTACACTACAATGTAATATATACAATGGATATGGCATGCAGCCAAACCAAATCTTGCCTAGGAAAGGCATGGACACATACAAACCGCGTCTAACACAGATACGGTGCCGTCACCCTCAAACCAACTTACCAGCGTGGAATAGGTGCGTACACATAATATCATAATTGTGCTTTGACGTGAAAGTTATGGGCACATACCAGACCAAGCTCAACATGGAAAGGCGCAAGCCATAAATGGAGGTGATGCAGTGAATGCATGCAAGCTATAATGCAATATATACAATATGCACTGGAACGGACAGGATACAATGGTTAAGGCACGCGGGCCAAACCAAATCTTGCCTAGGAAAGGCATGTACACAAACGAACCGCGTCTAACACAGAAAAGGTGCCGCAACCCTCAAACCAACATACCAGTGTGGAATAGGCGCGTACACATGCAGAACTGTGCTTTAACGTGAAAAGTATGGGCACATACCAGACCAAGCTCAACATGGAAAGGCGCAAGCCATAAATGGATGTGATGCAGTGGATGCATGCAAGCTATAATGCAATATATACAATATGCACTGGAATGGACATGATACAATGGATAAGGCACGCAGGCCAAACTAAATCTTGCCTAGGAAAGGCATGTACACAAACGAACCGCGTCTAACACAGAAAAGGTGCCGCAACCCTCAAACCAACATACCAGCGTGGAATAAGCACATACACATGCAGAACTGTGCTTTAACGTGAAAAGTATGGGCACATACCAGACCAAGCTTAACATGGAAAGGCGCAAGCCATAGATCGATGTGATGCAGTGTATGCATGCAAGCTATAATGCAATATATACAATATGCACTGGAATGGAATATATATACAGAAAAATGCATGACATATGCAATATTTACAGTGATATGCATGACATATGCAATATTTACGATGATGCATGACATATGGACTATTTACGATGATGCATGACATATGCACTATTTATGATGATGCATGACAATGCAAATGAGGCAAATGTGCGTTACAACGCACGTTTCTTGAAATGCATGATAATGCAAATTATTGTTTTTTTTTTGTTTTGTTTTTTTGAATGCATGACAATGCATGATGAAGGGAAAACGCATGATAATGCATTTTTTGTGTTTTGTTTTTTGAAATGCAAATGATGCATGTTGTTGAAACGCACGATAACGCGCGGCTTTTGAGATGCATGACAAATGCAAATGATCTTAAATGCGCAACAATGCAAGTTAACTCAAATGCGCGTTACAACGCACGTTGCTTGATATGCATGACGATGTATGTGGAGTGCGCATGACAATGCGACATAAGAATGTGCATACTAACGCAAGTATGGCGATGCGAGATATGTGCATAACGAGGCGAGCGAGATGGCGTATAACCAACGCGTGTTTCACGACAAAACGTTGTAACGTACGCATGTAGGGAAACTTTTGAATCTCTTAGGAGACAAAAGGATACAAAAAGGATACGCCGCGCACGTACTTGAGTGCTTTGCACAGAAAACACGGCCCGAGGTCAAAACGGAATCCGGTTGAGCCTCGGAAATGCACTGTCTTGCACTGTCTTAAGCAATGGAGGCCCCAAACCACACATATGACCCAAACAAGGATGTAGAGGCTCACTGGCCATCAGGGGGGATCACCGGCCATCCACCGGCCACAAAAACATTCCACCGGCCAACAATTTGGTCGACCGGCCAACAGTGTGGCCGACCGGCCAAATCTGCCTGAATCGGGGTAGTTTGGTCTTTTGGCCTTGGGTCTTATAAAATAGGGCCTCTAGCCCTATTTTCTTTACTTGTTCTTGGTCAAAAACTCTCTCCTTCTCTCTCTAGAGTATTTTCCTTCCTTCATTTCTTCATTTTCTTGTGTTTTCAACACTTTTTCGTCGTTTGATTCGCGAATACCTCGCCGTTTCGGACGTTTTGAACCAAACGAAACTTTGTTTCGGTGTTTGTTTTGCAATTTTCACCACTAGGGGCTTGTTTCCCTCGAGTTTTTCTTGGTTTCCGTGCCTTTTCCATATTCCGGCTTTTCCGGCCATTTTTCGCCTTCACGGGGTTGACTTTCCGTTGACTTTTCACATTCTAGCCCGATTTCCACATTTCTGGCCATTTTCACACTCTCTCTGAGATGGCAGACGATCTTCCACAGGGCGAGACTCCCCCGGAGCATGAGATGGATCCCGAGGCCGAGCTTTTGCCTCTGAGCGTCCGCCCGTTCGACCCGGCGACCTACCGGCCGGCGATTCACATACTGCCTCTCGACGGACTTCGCCAGTTCCGGAGTTTCGATAGGATGGTGGCTCCAGAGTTTCTCCTGCGCGAGCCAGAGTCACATCTATCATACGGTGCTTCCGAGGTATATTCTTCCCCGTTTCATTTTCTGCAACGTAGAACACTTAACTGCCATAATTGATTCTGTTCTTTAACTGCTTAGCCCGGATACAGTGATACACTGTATGCTGTAGTTGACTGTGAACACACCTACACTTGATATCTGTTTGAATTGGAACACGCTCACACATACTGTATTTGCCCTGAACCACTCAAACACACTGACACATCATACACTGTAGTTCACTGCGAGCACACCGGCACCCGATGTTTGCTTGAACTTGAAAAACGTGCACACACATTGTATCTGTACTAAACCACTCGAACATACTGACACGTCACATGTTGTAGTTCACTGCAAGGACACCGGCACCCGATGTTTGTTTGAACTTGAAAAACGTGCACACACGCTATATCTGTAGTGATTCACTCGAACATACTGACACGTCACATGTTGTAGTTCATTGCGAGCGCACTGGCACCCGACGTCTGTTTGAACTTGAAAAACATGCACACATGCTATATCTGCATCAATTTTGACTGTTCTTCAAAACTGTACATTTTATATTGCTTCGCAATTGTTTGTTTTTGAATACAGGGGGATTCCCATGCCTTCCGGGGGTATGGGAATGTCGTCGCCAGAGATTAGTACATGGAGTTGCCGGATGCGGTCCGCCACATCGTAGACCAGGCCGACTTCGGCACCTTCTGCAGAGGACTCTCCCGGCTTACCGCGAGCAGGCCTCTTCTTGCCGCTCTGGTGGAGAGGTGGTGGGATACCACTGACTCCTTCCACTTCTCTGCCGCGGGAGACATGACGATGACTCCCTATGACTTCTCGATGCTCACCGACATCGGGGTAGGGGGTGATCTGATCCCCTTCGACACCGATATGAACGAGTGGGAGGCTGCTCAGGTTTACTTGTTCGGCGAGATGCCGCTGTAGACAGGTCCGCGGGGGACCTCGCTACAGCTCGGACTCGATTTGTGTCACGGTTCTTAATCTGAACCAAAGAGTCCAAATCTGGCAAATCGTTTTGAGAAAACAGATTTTTAGAAAAGAAGTGCCAAACATGGACTGCTTTGCCAGATACAGAGTCGCCACCTAAATATTTTATTTTTGGAAAATTTAGGAAACCCTGACTCGTTTGCCTAAGGCCACGTGTCCGTCATCACCAAAGTTGCCTCGGCTCGGGAACTTGGGTACGATTGGGGAAGGTCACTTCGTGAGCACCCCCGCTCGCCTGATCAAAGATCGGCCTCTACTAACCATGATATCTAATTTTGAAAACATTGTGTGCTCTTATTCCGGTTATTAGCCTAGATTTACCATATGATGCGCACAGCATACAAGTATAGACTGAGTCGCCTGAATTGGAACAAAACATTTCATGTTTGTTTTTGAAAATGGTTTGATGGTGCTACTCGCAAGTAGGCTAAGACGTGGATTTGCCACCATCGGGTGGGCTTAGAAAACATGATTTTGCCACTATCTAGTGGGCTTAAAACACACATTTGATGAACTGTTCCAATCCAAATAACCCAACCTTCACCCACAGGCATTCAGGCAGTTATATCACATAAGCAATTAGCCTCATGGTAAGCATGCTATTCATGGCAGTCACTCACACGCATGCAAGGATGCTAAAGCATAAAACTTACCGAGTACTCCAAGCCAAAACAGAAGCTGATTAGAAATCCATGCCTGATCCTAAATATACAGAAATGCCTAATGCAACACATGCAAAAATGCAGCTATAGCAGGCTCGGCTATTCTAAACATGGTGTATGGAATGCTACAGCTAACATGTATTCAACTTAGAATTGAAATACAAATGCAGTTAGTATGATGCGCCGAGCCCGGTGCATGCAAGACAGATGAATGAATGCAAACATGCTATCATACTGTATGCTAATTGAAACATGCCCTAATCTAACCACCATAAGCTGGTAAATAAAAGGGAAGAAAGATGTGGGTTGGAAGTCATACATCACACTCACGCACACTTATTACAATTATGCCCTCGCGCAAAGGGTCCGAATCAAATAATATACAGTCCCAAATGAATAGTACAGTCCGAATTAAGTACAAAATCCTAATTAATTTAACAAATTAACTAAGAAAGCAATAAACTGGCATGCAAGTCAGGGGCTGCCTTGACTCTTCTTCGGATGATGAATGATGCATGTCCGGGTTGCCTTCGCGCGGAAATCCACTGTGATGCCCCAATTAGCCTCTGTTTTGCAATAATTTTTGGAAAGCGCGCCAAGCCCCGGAAGACTGTTGATTCTTGATTTGCTGCAACAGAGAGCAAGAAAGGGGCATGGCAATGTATTTTCACAAATGTATGCATGCCTCAATCCTCGTGCCACCAATCACGCATCTCGATGCATGGTGGCCGAGGAGCCGGATTGCACAACTCAATATGAAATGAATGCACATGAAAACACAACAAGACCTAACTCCATCATAGATAATCCGGAGTGTCGGTGACTGGGGAATTGAGACACGTTCCGTCACTCGGAGTACGGAACGTACCTCGTTTCCCGTGCTCGGGCTAACTCCTATCCCGAACACAATGCAATATGCATGACATGCATGAATGCAACTAAGATACAACCTAACATGCAAAATGCTATGAAATGGCATACACGATGCACGAGGTAACATGGCATACACAATGCGCTAACATACAACCTAGCATACACAATGCTATGGAATGAAATGGCATGCACAATGCAGAATGGACTTACACCAACACAAGTGGACCTCAGCCACACTCACATAGGAGGCCATGAGATGAAAATGAGACACTCGAAATACGTGCACACGTGCACGCAAACTGAGGACCGACCCTAAGGCACGAAATGCCACTCTAACAAGACATGGCAAAGCATGGAATATGGCATACTAGCATGCAAATTTCAGAGGCAATAAGTGATGCAAAACAGCCCCGAAAGATGGCAAAATGACACCCGATGCATGAAATGAATCCCGAAACATGAAATTAGGCGCATGGAATGACCTATGGCTATGCAATGCATGCATTATTTGAACATGAAGTGTGAAGACAGAATCAAGAAAGCCCCAAAAAAAGCATATTTACAGTTCTAAGCAAGGCCAAACAGCGAACGCAAATGGGGCTAAACTAGCATGCAAAAATGGCCCCGAAAGCAAGATAATGAAGCAAGTGACAGCTGCTGACCCTAAACAGAGAAGGGCCCTTCTACAATGTCTAAGAGGGGCCCAAAATATGGTACTTTACAGTTCACCATAAGCCACAAAAACAGACACAAGTATGGAAAAACTCTCATGCAAAAAGTGGGCCTAAAGGAGGACAAAGAAGTAAGTGATGCGTGCTGGCCCCAAACAGATGAAGGTCCTTCAAAAAAGTTGAAGAGAGACCTAAAATATGACCTTTTACAGTTTATGATCAAATCCAAAACAGTGCACAAGCATGCTCAAAATACTATGCAAGATAAGGCCAAAAAGAGAGCTACAACACAAAGTATAAAAAGGATGCTTCAAAAAGTAAAAGACCCTTAATGAAACTTGAAGAGAGGGTCAAAATTAGGGCATTTACAGTTCGGACCAAAGTCCAAAAATGCAAGAACAAGGGGTTAACAAATCATGTAAAAATAGGACTATAAGATGGATACAAAGGCAAGTGACAAATGGAAATCTCAAAAAGTGATGAGCCCTTCAACAATGTTGAAGAAGGGCTCAAAAGAAGCTACTTTACAGTTTACAACATGCCTCAAAACAGTTTACATATAGGCCAAAAATACTACACAAGAAATAGGCATACAAGAGAGGTAAAGAAGCAAGTGAAAAGAGGAGGCCTCAAACAGTGAGAGGCCCTTAATCAAACATGCAAAATGGATCAAAATAATGCTATTTTTAGTTAGGTTCGGAGACTAAAAATTCAAGCAAGAGAGGCTAATGTATTGATCAAAATAAGGCCAAAAAAGAGGGGAAATGTACTTACCCTTGTAGCCTAATCTTTGACAGCTTTTTGGCTTGAGAAGTGGTGCCTCCTAAGCTCTGAAAAGGTCCTCCAAGCTGCTGGAATGGAGTGATGGTGTGGTGCTAGGTGATGGTGTAGAGATGGTGTAAGGTTTAGGAGGTTTGGATGCTTGAAGTGAGGGAGTGAGGGAGATGTAATACAAGGCCCCAAAGGGAATTTTTCTAATCCTTTCCAATGCAGCTGGAGCTCTGGTTATATAGGCAAAAGAGGGGAAAAATTGGGGGGGGAAACTTGTTTCCCCCCCAAAAGTTGGCCCCCCGGATACAAAATCTGGGGGGAAAATGAGGGCATTTTTGTAATGTACCAACCCTGAGGATCATGGCCGGCCAGTTTGCTAGGGTTTAGGTGGCTGGCCGGCTCTCCCTATGGCCGGCCGGCCAGGGGTCAAAAGGGCCAAGTGCAATTAGTGGCCGACCATATGATATTGGTGGCCTCCCATGTGTGCTCAACACAACCCTGTGGTGAAAAATTGGAAACAGTGAAGCAGGAGAGAGAAAAGGCCACTTTTAGGAGGGGTTCAAAAGGGTCAATCACAATTACTAGCCGACCATATGATATTGGTGGCCTCCCAGGTGTGTACAACACAAATATGTGGTTTAGAGCTGGAAAAAGTGGCCTTAGGGTGGTCAACCTTGGCTTTCGAGTGAGAAAAACGGGCGACGGAGGGCGATGAAGGAAGATAACTGGTTGCTGAAACAATTACTGGCCTCTCACCCTTCTACGACCTTCCTGGTGATGAAACAGAGGTCCCTGCCAAAAATGAACGCAAACCGATGCAAAATGAAGGTTCGGGGGCCGAAATGCGCAGCCCGGGGCCCCGAAAACTGACTGTCAGGCACCGGGAGTGGTGTTCGACCACGAAGTTGGTCTCTCGGACCACAGTGTCCCTCAAAAGGGAGTAAATAAGATGCATGCCAAAAACCGGAGCAAACGGAGGTGGTTAGGCAGTCCCGAACCGAGGCACTCGGCCCGACGGTTCCGAAAATCGGGAACCGGGCTCCGAAATGGGCAAAATGGCCTACGACCATGAAATGTAGCCCATGGCCACTGAGAGATGATCTACAAGACCTCTCCCTCTCTTTGGGAAGAGAAACAAAGAAAATCGAGTCTGGTTCGCAAACCGAGGCAAAGCACAGAAAAGCTCGAAAGTCTAGAGGCAAGGCTCATGGCCGAGACTCTGAAACCTTTGGACGAGCACGATATGCAACATCACCAAGTGCTCAATCGGTGACGCCTGAGTCTTAAGGTCGGTCAAAAATGGGGTGTCTACAGCCGCCTCTTGCGCGTTCCGGCTTTGTCAGATACTCATGGTTCGAGAGCCGCTTCCGGACTCAGCCGGCTTTAGTTGAGGAGGCGCCGATGACCCAGGAGAAGGTGGAGCAATACGCCCGCGGCTTCCTGATGTTTCTGCTAGGGACTACCATTTTCGCCGATCGGGCGAACACCGTGCCTCTCTGTTTGTTGAGCGCGCTAGTGGACGTTATGCGGATTCTGCGCTTCGACTGGGGTGGCGCTGCCCTGGCCAACCTGTACGGATACATGAGCTCAGCCTCCCGTTGCAGCGGGCAGTTGCTCGAAGGTTACTGGCGGGCTTGGGAGGTACATCTTCTTCCTCTTTTACATTTCTGCTTTACATTTTCTGTACTCTGTACATTGCACACACTGCGGTCTACTTCACGCTGACTGTATATTACACACACGGCACACATATACTCTGTTTTACACTGACTGTACACTGCACACACTGTACACTCTGCACAATACACTGCACAACACACGGTTCTGCAATTTCTGCTTTATTCTGTATTCTGCTTTGTCTGATAAGCATACTGATATTTGCTCTGCAATTGTGGGTCTACGCCTACTTTCCGAGACTCGCCCCAGTGCCAGACGTGGAGACTCCTCTTGGCATGCCATTCTCCCGACGCTTCAATGTGAGGTGTGTGTGGAGACCACGAGAGTCTTTCATCTTCTTCTGCCGCTACTTTGACACCATCACCCCCGCAGAGGTATGTTCAACTTTAGAGTTTATTTAAACTTCGCTTTACACTGTATTTTTTTCAATAACAGTAGATAACAAACTGCATGTCATTTACAGATCACCTGGCAGCCTTGGGCTCCATTGCCGGCCGTGATTCGGGATCGATTTGTCGGTGCAGAGGAGACTGCACGCTTCAGGATCTTGTTGGAGGGCCCAGTCTGTCGGGCTTGGTACCTGGGTGAGCGTTTCCTACGCCAGACCTTGGGTTTGCCAGAGCAGATAGTCCCGGTTCACCCTCCTGAGCATAAGAGGGATACCGAGAGGTTCACCCCTGAGCAGATGGCCGACTACACGATCGGCTGGAATGCGATACGCTTTAGAGGCATAGGTGACTACTCAGAGTACGTTCAGACGTATATCATGTGGCCTTTGAGCAGTGGTCGTTCAGCTGAGAGAGAGAGGCCTGCGGTGCCGGTAGCTGGAGCAAGAGCAGGAGCAGAGGCAGGGACATCGAGGACTGCTCGAGTCCGTGGCAGGAGTGGAGCTCGGAGGGGACGGAGGGCTAGTTGGCCAGCACTGCCCACGACGATGACGTGCAGAGGGCGGGGTGGGGCGACTTACCAGATTCCCATTGCTCCCCCTCTGGCTGATCATGAGTTAGTCGGGTTCTAGGGCTTGCCTCCGGTATGTACTACTGCATTTTGCATTCTGCACAGTCATTTCATTTCAATTCATTTGATATTCCGCAGAATACTGAGACTTCTAACACTTTTGCAGGCTTCCTCCGAGTACACTCGCCAGTCCCTAGAGTTGACTGCTTCGGTGATGGGGATGCTTCAGCAGAGCCTCGACCTTCTGGCCATTTATAGTATTCCGGTATGTTCTTCTGACCACGGTCTCAAACCATACATAAACTGTTTCACATAATCTGATGCACAACTCAACACTTGATATACGGCCCTTACGGCGTCTGATACACTGTAGCCCACAGACTGTTCACAGCACTACTCACGGCATTCATACACTGTACTCATACACTGCATTCTGCACTGATACACTGCTCACAGTATTCACACACTGTATTCATACACTGCATTCTGCACTGATACATTGCTCACAGTATTCACACACTGTATTCATACACTGCATTCTGTAGCATACTGATGCGTTTGCCATTTGTACTTTTCAGCCTCCCTTCCAGCTTCCTACTGTAGGAGGTGCTTCAGCTGGACCTTCCGCTCCTACTCGAGACGGCAGAGTATACCCCCGCACCAAAGCGGGGCGCACTCACATTGAGAGTAGCTCACGGGTGCCAGTCCCTGATGACGATGAGTCCAAGGCGGAGGCAGAGGCAGAGTCATCTGAGGAGGAGACCGGAGATGGCACTGACTCAGGCTTAGATGACGGCGCTGATGACGATGCTCCTGGACCTTCGTCCAGGAAGAGGACGAGGACAGACCCTTAGGCCCGAGGCCGCTTGACATTGATCCAGATTTTTGCTGTTTTCTTCTTCTTTTTTGTACTTTTCTTTTTTGTTGGTAGCTAGAGTACCTTGTACTACCGCAGGTAGGTTTTATTTTCTCCAAAACTTTGTACTTGAAAAAGATGATGAAATGAAACAAAGCTTTTTATCTGAAAAAGTATTACATTTTAGTACATTTTCATGCTTCGCATTGCATTACATCACATCACATAACAATGTAGATGGAATTGATCTCCTGTCTGAAAGTCAAACATTTGTATTGTAATAACCAGGTAACGAACCGGCCAACGGCAAAACAACTCATACAAGCCACTGCTTAGTCTGAACACTCGACCCATACTCTGCTGGGAATTAATCTGCATACAGGCCATTCTGTTTATTCTGCACACGGCAAACCCTGAACAAACAGTCCAATCTAACAAGACGGAATACAAAGGTAGAATCGGCGAAGTTGAAGCACACTCAGATGCCCCAAATTTTCCCTTTCTTCTTTTGCTTCGCATAAATGTGGAGAATGGCACAGCACTCTGAGCACAGCATGATTAACATTTTTTTTTTTTTTTGAAAAAGGGTTTTTCAAACCGGGGTATTGAGCCTACAACTGAACACAGTAAAAAAGACTCAAACAGAAAGTACACGACCTAATCACAACGAGACACGCTCGGAAAAGACTCAAAACAAAAGTCGAGGTAAATAAAACAAAAGACACGACATACAAACGTGCTTACAAAAAAAATGAGAAACCTTAAATCACGAGGAGCCAGTTCCTCCGAGCATTATTTCCCACCCTTTCTCATTTGTGATTCTCACATCACTTAGCCCTCAGGCTCGGTTTTTTTTTTTTCTCAAAAACCCTTTTGCTCACTTTTCTCTCGACTTACACCTCTCTATTCTTTAATCTCTCATTTTCCATCCCTCCCCAGGGTGATTGATAGATGAAGAGGAAGTTGTGGGTTCACGCCCAACACTATTAGCTCGCGGCTATTTCCTCCTAGGACGTCTAGTCGATGTTCCGGATGGAGTATCTTGATCCATTCCAAATTGTGCTTCGCACTTGGCTTGATACCTCGTTGCTTGGAGGTTGTTGAGAGCTTTCAGCCCTTTACTGACAGCTTCAGTGGTGTCTTCTTCTGGCGAATAGAGTGCCCTTCTGGCAAGTAGTGACAATCGGGGGAAAGGCAGGGAGCTTGACTCAACTATGCCCCTAGTTCATCATTTTGACCATTTTTTGTTTGGTTTTCTACTAAAACAGTTTTGACCAATATGAGAGTTAGATTAACATACTTGTTCGATTTTTTATTTGAAAATCATGCGAGTTAGGCTATGAGCACTGAAAATTTTCCTTTTTTAGGTCCAAGAAAATGGTCCAATTTTGGAAAAGATGGAATAATTTTCAAGAACCTAGTCAACCTCAGTAAAAATTCTCAAAAACTATTTTTGCAGAAGGTCAATGCTCAACGAGCACCGAACTTACTTTCGAGATGCGCAACCTCGGATCGGAGGCAATGGAAAATTGCCCCTTGCTTGAAAGAGCTGCACGGCAACGGAAAGTTGCCCCTGGTTTGAATGGCGACTCATGGCAACGGAAAGTTTCCCCTTGTCTGGATGACGCCGCAACATTTTGTAAACAGTCCTCATTAGTGATGATCACGACCGAACTCTCGGACACGGAGACGAAGATGGTCAGAACCAATATATGGACACAGTCACTTTGAAAGCGTTGGTGGCTGGACTTCAGGATGAAGTTGCCTACGTATCCCAAACATGGGAATCAAGCCTTACGTAGTTCCGGTGTCACAACCGAACTATCGGATTTAGAGAAGGCAAGGATGATCAAAACCATTACATGGACTAAATTGCTTTGAAAGCGTTGGGGGCTGGACTTCGGCATGAAGTTGCCTACGTATCCCAAACATGGGAATCAAGCCTTACGTAGTTTCGATTAAGGTACGCTCGGGTATTTTAACCTTCACTTGTTTTTTAGGCTTTAACTTTTGCCAAGGCGCCCGTTACGGGTTTTCGACCTTGCGAGCTTCTGTTTTTCTTTTCTTTTCAATTCTTTTCTTCTTCTTTTTTGTATTTTATTTTATTATTTTTTTTTCTTCTTTTTCTTCTTTTTCTTTTTCTTCTCTTTGTATATATTGTTTTCTTGCTCTAACTTTTGCCTGGGTCGCCCTTCCGGATTTTCGGCCCAGCGAGCCTCTCAAACGGTAAAAGTGTAACAAGTCCATGCCAAATGGTTTTAGGGTTTTGAAGCCATCCGTATCCAGGAGAGTGGCTGTTGTTATTGATTTGCAAAAGGATTCATCTTCGGCTCTTCGAGTACATTGGACATTTTGCACCTAGTTTAAGGGGTGCTTTTGTTCTAGCTTCACAAGCTTCTTCCAGCGAGATCTGATCTTCTTGATCTGACTTTGGTGCCTCTTGTTCGAGGGCTGCTTCAAATCTGGCCACACAGGCCTCTCTTGATGATTGATCATTGAACGTTCTGAATGGGTTCAAGGTTTGAAAACAAATGGATTGAATCTTGAGGCTGAGAGCGATCCTAGGCTGCACAATTGTCACGACCCAAACCCGCCCCTATAGGTTTAGCATCGTAACCGGCCAGTAATCCCTAGATTACCGAAGGCCTCTGAACAGATAAGCATATAATAAGGGGCTAGCGGAAGCAAATACAAAAATATAATTGTCTAATGAGCTGTGTTGACTTACATGAAACAGAATAATTTAAAACTTTATTTACATAGCCATAAGTCAACCATACATTATATTATACCACACACGTTACAGTATTTTCCGTACAGACAACATGATTAAAATAAAGTCCCATGCATAAACAGAATTAATCAACCCTTGAACCCAAGACACTTCGGGAACCTCCACGTGAGGCACAAAGGCTGGCTGACAACAGAAACACAGTCCCCCACAAAATCTTCGGGCTTGCACTCCAGAATGCTCACCTATAATATATATATACAAACAGTGAGCTAAAGCCCAGTGAATAACATTAAGGTAAAGGGGTTAGTGAACGAAATCCGAACATTTTATACGTACAAAACAGATCATAGCATAATCATAGTCATCTCATATCAGAACATAATAATGGCATATCCATGGAACATATCACATATCACATAACGTCTTCCGACTAGAGTAACCGGTCCCGGACACTGATTACAAACAACACAACAATGAAGTGGCTAGCGAGATCTCGTAACTGTCATGGACCCGCATTTTCATGCTGTCCCCTATGACTTGGGACTGCCTATGGATGCCATAATAGATTTCAAACATGGATCTTCGTTCACAGAAACATATATCATTTCAGAAATCATAGCTTGATATATCACATTTGGAACATAATTTCATATCAACGTATCTTTACGATAACGTTACTCACAGTGGTTCCGTTAGATGGTCAATCACTTCTCGGACGTTGACCTACAATCACAAAATACATAACACCAACGAATCTTATCATTACTTATTCATATGGTCATTAGGGCTTAGCTTACATCACGTTGGTTCATGTTCATTCTTGTTACATGGCTTAGAACACACACCCTTGCATTCTCTTAATGTGGTTCATACTTATTACAATGCTCAACTCACACACACACACTTGCCATTCTTTATCTTGTTACATTCTTTTCTTAGTGTGTGTTTCTAGCCCATAACCTCACTACTATAGCTTAATTAAGGCTTAGGAATGCCTAAGATGCAATGAGGATGTCAAAACATGCCTTGGAACACTTAGGCAAAATTTCAGAATTTTAAGTCCTCGCTCGAGCGAGCATGCAAAAATGTGACTGGTCGCTCGAGCGCACATTCCTTCGCTCGAGCGATCTGTAAATGATGCAAACTTCTGGAAGCTCGAAATTTACGCTCGAGCAGACTTTTGGTCGCTCGAGCGAGGTGCACGATTTCAGAGTGGTCGCTCGAGCGAGAACCCCTTCGCTCGAGCGAGACTGCAAAATCTGGGATTTCCAGATTGCTCCTCCAACTTCAAAACTCGAATTTAAACCTCCAAAACTCATCACTTTGGCCCCAAAACTTAGAGTAACAAAGTAAACTTGTAAAACATGATGAATCAAAGATTATTTGATACAATCATGGCCCAAGAGTTTGTTAAAGACTCCCAATTTCAACTTAAAACATGATGAGTGCTCAAGAACACCACATGCATGGACTTTTCTTGTTTCAAATCTCTTAAAGCATAATCAAACACCATGAAATAATTGGAAACTTGCTGATTTGATGGAAAAACAAGATGAACTCATGGATTAAATCAATATTGTGGACATGCATGCTAGAATTCCCTATGAAAACAACTTGAAACCCAAAATCAATTCAATGAACATGACATGCAAGAACTTCTACCACACTAAACCTTCCAAAACATGATCAAACTTGGTGATTTGATGGAAAACAAGTTGAATGGCCAAAATGTAGAAGATGTTAACACATGCATGGAAGAAACCTTTAAATCAAACCCAAAACTTGGAAATTTATGCATGCATGCATGATTTGAGCTACAATTCCTCCTTCTAAGCTCCATTACATGATTAAACCCATAATCTTTATGAATTCAACAATTAAACATAACATCTACAAGAATTATAGCTTAGGTTCTTACCTAGGAGCCTCAATTCTCTTGTTCTAGCACAATCTTTGTTTAATTCAAACTCTAGCCTTCAATCTCTCTTGAATTCTCCTTCCTCTCTCTCAAATTGCACACACTCTCTCTCTAAGATGGAACCTCAGATTTTTTTACACTAAGGGACCAACGAATTGAACAACAAAAATAAGGCTCAAAGGTGTTGGAGAAATAACCACTAACATGGCAAAATTGTAATTTACCCAACTATTTAATTAGCTTCATTTAATCTAATTTTAATCATGCCCAATCACATTTTAATTAAATATGCCATAAGGTTCTAAAAAAAAAATTCCAAATAACACAATGGTATAATCAATTCCGGGTTTGGATGCCGATAAGGCTTTCAATTTACAGTTTTAACCATTAGGCATGGACAAACTTAACGTCAACAGATAGGCGACCAATTATGCTACACATTACCTATTAATCCCATCATCAATCTTAATCACTTAATAACATCCTTAATTACCGTAATGAGCTAATTACGGGTCGGTTATTACAGTCTTCCCCCCTTAAAAGAGTTTGGTCCCCAAACTCGAGTTATCTTATATCAGAAAACAGTTCCAACTCTTTACAAGACAGAAACATAACCTTGTTCACAATTAGGCTCATAACTCAAGACAGAATCATAATCATATGTCGGATTAACACAAAGTCTTATACCCATTCAAATTCCAGTCTAGAACAGATTTAGATACATGCTCATTTTCATATTCTTGTCCAGATCATACATGGATATCACATTTCTTGCTCAAGCATACATGGTGCATTCATCAACACTAACAGAGCAGAACAGAACGCATAAGCGTAACAGAACAGATACTGATTCATATACGTATAAATGTTCAGATTTCGCACAAGATCAAACGTGGTACACCCATTAGCTATCAGATCAGGTAGGTCTAAAGACCACAACAGGTAGGTCCGAAGACCACATACATAGCCATGGTATTGTTACCCCCAGGCAAGGGCCATCGGCTACGGTATTCTTACCCCCGAGCAAGGGCCATAAGAGCTAAGGGTGCCACAAAACTTTTTAGAGAATTGAACAGTCATGCAGTATGCAACATATAACATTTCAGAAAGCAAAACTTATTTCATGACATAGGACATAAATATAGTTGCACACAACTTTACTGCATTATTACACACACTACAGATATCAAGCACTTATCGGGGTTATAGATTATACTAATCTCATTTTCATAAGAAATTTTCCCCCGTTAGGTTACAGAAATTCGATTTATTAATTTCTTAGTCAATCATTCGGTCTTGTTCAATTTGGTTCTCAGTTCGGTATTCCATCACAGTCAGTCAAAGTCATTCTGAAGTTATCCGGAGTACAAGGTAATTTCATACAAGTTATCAGTAAACGAATTCTGAAGTAACCATTCATATACTTTCCCCCAGTCTCAGTTTTCACAGATTCAATCATACTATGTATCGATACAGAAACAGTCATATTGCTTACATATACCCCCGGATAGTCAAAGTTTATAATCAAACCAGCATGCTGTCAACAAATTCCATCAGTTCTGAAGTATAGTAACACCAAAGCAGTCATTCTCTAGTCAAACAGGTTCATGGTCAAACGGTAATACCAGTAATTAATCACATGTCATATATATACAGTATTCCCATATCTCCCAAGCATAAGGTACCAGATTTCATAGTCACATAGTCTGCTACTGACGGTTCACATTCTTCCTAAGTGTTCAGGACCAATTCAAATTTTCATTCGGTTAATTCCCTTAACTATACAGTCCTGTCATTCAGTCATAAGTAATTTACAATCCCCCATAATGTAATCAAATCATACTGTAGCTCTCAATAAAGGTCTCCTTAGATCAAATTAATAAAAGTTCTACCCGACCTTTTCAGATGAAGTTCTACCCAGTCTTATCAAGCAACAGTTCAAAGCGTAAGTCATCAAACAGGAGTTCTATCAGTCAAACAAAGGTTTCATCAAACCACAGTTCTATCAGATTAATCAGGTAACGGTTCTTCCCTTATCACTCCCCGACGGGTACATCAATTCTATAGTTCATACTCCATTCGCTTTATATAGTCCGCAATTTTATAGTTGTTCTAAGTTTCTTGTTCCCAAATCACAGCAGAGTTATGAATCACAGTAGTTCAATTCAAAGTTCAGGTCATATACAATTTACATTCTCTAAGTAAGTTCACATAGGTGCACAGGTATGTAGTTGTTCATATCAAAAGTAACATAACAATTTCCCAACTGAGTTCATGTAAGCATAAGGTATACAACAGCAGATCGTTATACAGAAGTTTTAGATTGATCATACAGTCATTAAAGCATAGGCTCCCTGGTCTAGTCAACAGTCTAGTCAATGTTCAACAATCACAGTCCACCGTCCAAAGATCATCAACAAATAATCACATCGATCATTCTGAGCAAAGGTATAGTCATATATGTATATGCCCAGAGTCTAACAACCTTTCCAATACAGATGCATGAGTTCTATATACAGATAAACACAAATAGTTCCTCCAGATATGATAATTAAGGCAACAAGTCATAAGTATATTCAATCTAGATACAAATGCAGTGTGTCGAGTTCGATTAACCAACATTCCGTGCAAAGGCATAGGTATATGTGAATTCAACATGTTCCATATACAGTCAAGGCTAGTATGTCTCCATATTTAACAGTTCAAGCACAGTTCAACAGGTCAATCACAATAGTTCATATTAGCTAGTAGGTCTCAAAATGTTCATTAATCACAATTCAATCCCATCCGATCTAATAGTCTCACAAGCGAGGTCACATATATATATACAGATACGAGTCTAGGATCAATTGTCAGTT
The DNA here is from genome assembly GCA_030407325.1 of Camellia japonica. Classification (NCBI taxonomy): domain Eukaryota; kingdom Viridiplantae; phylum Streptophyta; class Magnoliopsida; order Ericales; family Theaceae; genus Camellia; species Camellia japonica. The sequence continues at coordinate 16,450,082 of JAPPVO010000017.1, forward strand.
AGGCATTCGTTCGCAAATTCATAAGCAGAAGTTCATTCTTCCCAACTGACATAGGTTCTCAATTTCAGCAATTCTCTACGTGACTGATTCATATATACAATACGAGATCATGGGTCTAATTATTCGATGATGTCAGTCGATATATAGCGGTTCAATTCTAGTCACGGTCACACAGATTTCCCAGTTACAGTCAATCATATTGCGTTCCCACATTTAACAGTTCTAGCATGGTTCAAATGTTCACACTTAACAGTTCATATTAAATTTTTCACAGTACGGTACAAAGGTTTAACCCGACAAATTCCCACTGTTCCCAAGTTCTAATAATTTCCGAGGCACAAGTGGTTCGTTCAGTTCACAAGGTTCAATTATCATGGGTTCATAATTCTAACAATTCAAACTACCCAATTAACACGTCCACCATCTATATCATATCAACTAAGAAACATATGATTCACACACAAATTCCCATAAAACAATTACACATAGTTAGGGTAATACCTGCGTTAGTCATTTCGGTGTTCTGAGCATTTTCTGGAACTAGGGTGTAGATTAAGGCTTATTTGTTATTCGGACGAGTTCGCGGGCAAGATTTAGCCAAGTGCCCTTTCTGACCACATCTAAAACAAGCTCCTGACAGACGGCGACAAATGCCCCAATGTTGTTTCCCACATTCTCTACAGACAGTATATCTTTAGTTACATTACTCCCCTGACCTTCTTTATTCACAGTTATTGCCCCAAATTTTTCAGTTGTAGAGGTCATCGAATTACCAGTCACTTCAACTTTTTGTCTCTTCTGTTTCATTCTTTCTGATTCAATTGATTTGGATATTTTCAAAGCTGCTATGTTTGCTTCGGACATTAAGGCCCTATCAAGAACATCCACGTACTTTGGTAATTTTAAGATGCCGACTCGGTCATACACCTCTAAGTCAAGCCCACCTTCAAATTTCCTAGCCTTTTGTCATCAGTGTCTGTCATATGGGGTGCATATCGGGCTAACTCAGTAAATTTGGTTTCATATTCGGCCACAGTCATTTTGCCTTGTTTCAGTTGTAAATTCAGATACTTTCCTATCTCGGATGCATTGGGGAAAATATTTTTCGAAGAAAATTTCCTTAAATCTATCCCAGGTCACTTCCTCATATCATTTCGGACTAACATCCACCATCTCCTAGCTTCTTCTTTAAGTGTAAATGTTGCCAACAAAACTTTCTGTGTCTCAGTACACGGAAATACCTCAAATATTTTCTCAGTTTCTAAAACCCAAGCCTCGGCTTTTAACGGTTCAATACCCCCAGAAATTCAGGTGGTTTCATCTTATTGTATTTCTGTGTCAGTTCTATCATATCATAACTAGCTGGTTCAGGTACACATGTCTGCCCTTGTTGCTGTTGTTTCAGATTTTCAGTTAAGGCTTCAACCATTTCCTCTACCGGCTAATTCTAGCGTCAGAAGATTCAGATTCGCCTACGTTCCTTGTTCCTTTCCATTATCTATACAGAAACAGGGTGCTTATCAATACAAGGAAAGTTCTTACAGATTTCACATTTCATTTCATTACCGACGTGTTTACACTTCAAGTTCAATTCAGATACAGTCACGATTCTTTACTTTCATACGTTCGTGTTCATACAGATTTTACATTCGGTATTTGAAATTATCAAGACATGTTATTCCATTTAACTCTTGATCATGCAAATAGGTTCAATTTCGATTCATCTATGTTCACATAGTTACACATGATAATGCAATGTCCCTATTTCATTTCTATGACATCCTATAGCTCATATGGACACGTGTGTGCGGTATAACTCGTGCTCTGATACCACTCTGTCACGACCCAAACCCGCCCCTATAGGTTTAGCATCGTAACCGGCCAGTAATCCCTAGATTACCGAAGGCCTCTGAACAGATAAGCATATAATAAGGGGCTAGCGGAAGCAAATACAAAAATATAATTGTCCAATGAGCTGTGTTGACTTACATGAAACAGAATAATTTAAAACTTTATTTACATAGCCATAAGTCAACCATACATTATATTATACCACACACGTTACAGTATTTTCCGTACAGACAACATGATTAAAATAAAGTCTTATGCATAAACAGAATTAATCAACCCTTGAACCCAAGACACTTCGGGAACCTCCACGTGAGGCACAAAGGCTGGCTGAAAACAGAAACACAGTCCCCCACAAAACCTTCAGGCTTGCACTCCAGAATGGTCACCTATAATATATATATACAAACAGTGAGCTAAAGCCCAGTGAATAACATTAAGGTAAAGGGGTTAGTGAACGAAATCCGAACATTTTATACGTACAAAACAGATCATAGCATAATCATAGTCATCTCATATCAGAACATAATAATGGCATATCCCATAGAACATATCACATATCACATAACGTCTTCCGACTAGAGTAACCGGTCCCGGACACCGATTAAACAAACACCACAATGAAGTGGCTAGCGAGATCTCGTAACTCATGGACCCGCATTTTCATGCCGTCCCCCATGACTTGGGACTATCTATGGATGCCATAATAGATTTCAAACATGGATCTTCGTTCACAGAAACATATATCATTTCAGAAATCATAGCTTGATATATCACATTTGGAACATAATTTCATATCAACGTATCTTTACGATAACGTTACTCACAGTGGTTCCGTAGATGGTCAATCACTTCTCGGACGTTAACCTACAATCACAAAATACATAACACCAACGAATCTTATCATTACTTATTCATATGGCCATTAGGGCTTAGCTTACATCACGTTGGTTCATGTTCATTCTTGTTACATGGCTTAGAACACACACACCCTTGCATTCTCTTAATGTGTTCATACTTATTACAATGCTCAACTCACACACACACACTTGCATTCTTTATCTTGTTACATTCTTTTCTTAGTGTGCGTTTTCTAGCCCATAACCTCACTACTATAGCTTAATTAAGGCTTAGGAATGCCTAAGATGCAATGAGGATGTCAAAACATGCCTTGGAACACTTAGGCAAAATTTCAGAATTTTAAGTCCTCGCTCGAGCGAGCATGCAAAAATGTGACTGGTCGCTCGAGCGCACATTCCTTCGCTCGAGCGATCTGTAAATGATGCAAACTTCTGGGAGCTCGAAATTTACGCTCGAGCGGACTTTTGGTCGCTCGAGCGAGTACACGATTTCAGAGTGGTCGCTCGAGCGAGAACCCCTTCGCTCGAGCGAACTGCAAAAATCTGGATTTCCAGATTGCTCCTCCAACTTCAAAACTCGAATTTAAACCTCCAAAACTCATCATTTGGGCCCAAAACTTGGAATAACAAAGTAAACTTGTAAAACATGATGAATCAAAGATATTTGATAAAATCATGGCCCAAGAGTTTGTTAAAGACTCCCAATTTCAACTTAAAACATGATGAATGCTCAAGAACACCACATGCATGGACTTTTCTTGTTTCAAATCTCTTAAAGCATAATCAAACACCATGAAATAACTGGAAACTTGCTGATTTGATGGAAAAACAAGATGAACTCATGGATTAAATCAACATTGTGGACATACATGCTAGAATTCCCTATGAAAACAACTTTGAACCCAAAATCAATTCATGAACATGACATGCTAGAACTTCTACCACACTAAACCTTCCAAAACATGATCAAACTTGGTGATTGATGGAAAACAAGTTGAATGGCCAAAATGTAGAAGATTTAACACATGCATGGAAGAAACCTTTGAAATCAAACCCAAAACTTGGAAATTTATGCATGCATGCATATTTGAGCTACAATTCCTCCTTCTAAGCTCCATTACATGATTAAACCCATAATCTTCATGAATTCAACAATTAAACATAACATCTACAAGAATTATAGCTTAGGTTCTTACCTAGAGCCCTCAAGTCCTTTTTCGTCTAGCACAATCTTTGTTAATTCAAACTCTAGCCTTCATCTCTCTGAATTCTCCTTCCTCTCTCTCAAATTGCACACACACTCTCTCTCTAAGATGGAACCTCAGATTTTTTTACACTAAGGGACCAACGAATTGAACAACAAAAATAAGGCTCAAAGGTGTTGGAGAAATAAGCCACTAACATGGCAAAATTGTAATTTACGCCAACTAGTTAATTAGCTTCATTTAATCTAATTTTAATCATGCACAATCACATTTTAATTAAATATGCCATAAGGTTCTAAAAAAAAAATTCCACAATAAACACAATGGTATAATCAATTCCGGGTTTGATGCGATAAGGCTTTCAATTTACAGTTTTAACCATTAGCATGGACAAACGATTTAACGGTCAACAGATAGGACCAATTATGCTCACAATTACCTATTAATCCATCATCAATCTTAATCACTTAATTAACCATCCTTAATTATCGGTAATGAGCTAATTACGGGTCGGGGTTATTACAACAATCTCAAGAACTTCCACGCAGGTCTTCGCAGGACCGCGCAAAACATTTTGTTTTTTGAAAGTTTTTACGAAAGCGACAAATCGCTCCGCTAAAGATAGTGTGGAACCAATCTGGATCAAAGCCAGGGTCCTTCTCAGTACTCACGCTAACAGCATGATTTCATTCATTAAAGGCTTAGCATGCCTCACTTTCCTCAAACTGATCAAAGTTTTGTAAAACCCGAGGATTTCTTCTTCATTTTCATCACCATAGGTTCAAAAAAAGTTTTGAAAAACTTAGGTCAATATAATGAGTTTAGAGCACGGAAGAGTAAGTGAGATGCTTCGCCATTCCGTCCAAATCCTCTGGCACAACTAGCTCAAAGTAGCAATAAGCACGGAAACATGATAGCCGCAGCTGTTTCATTCAAATTCCCTGGTTGCAACTAGCTACACAGCAGAGACAGACTCAAAAGAAAATAAAAACAGTGTTCGAGGCAACAACCCCGAAATCACCTGACATTCTATACAAGGGGACTGACTCGCTACAACAAGACAGACCCTTAAGCAAAAAGAACTGACTCAAGACGATGAGACAGACTCAAAACAAAACAAAGGACTGACTCGACACCCAAGCCAGAAGTTACAAAACTAGCATTTGCAGATGCTCAAAAATGCGTGCCAGACGCCACATCCAAAATACATTGAGGGTCGCCCGCAGGTGGTTCACTCCCCGATCACATACTCGTAGTATCCTCAAAATCTAACAACCCAACAGTGACAGACTTCGCTGAGGTGGGTGGGAGGATGACCTCATTGTCGATCAAATCTTGCACTTCATGGCGAAGGCGAAAACAGTTATCGGTAGCATGACCGGTTTGCTGGTAGTACGCGTAGTACAAAGCAGCATCGTGTGTGGGAGGGAGATTCTTTGGGAGAGGCCTAGGCTCGAGGGGTTTAAGGTGCCCTCTTTCGGCCAGGATCTGGAGTGCCTTAGACAACGGCATGTAGAGTGCGTGGAAGACTCTGCGCCCTCGGGGTAGATACTTTGAAGTCTGAGAATTCTTGCTAGATGCACTAGCAAAAGGGTCGGCAGGCACTGCCTTAACTTTCTGATCTTTCCCAGGTGCAGAGTTGGGAGTGGAAGGAACTGTTCTGGCATGACGGGGCCTATCCCGGTTTTCTGCCTGGCTTGAACTGCCTTCAGTTGGAGTGGGGAAGACATCATCCACAGTCTTGGCCGCGACTGCGAATACCTGTTGCTTACTCATCCCCCCGGCTTTCAAAGCCTCGACTGCCCACAGCAGTTGTTCAATGGGATCGGCATCTGCCTTCATTTTGATCTTACCTCTGGCCTCAGCCTGATCGAGGGCTTGGGTTGATGTTGACACGTCATTGTTATAACTTGAGACAACCTTAGGTTGGCTGAGCTCAATCACAATCCGTCCCAATAGCGGGGACTCCTGCGGTATAAAATTCCTGGCATATGGTGCAGCTGGTGGCGAAGCCGATATTCCGTAAGCGAGATCTGCCACAGACTTCTAGAGGTCACCAATCATTCCCATCAATTCGAATGTAGTGGGCTCACGAGCGTGATACAACTGGGGTTCCCAGATCGGGCGCGCGGCAGGCGACCTAGGCAGATGCGGTACATCAACATTGGTCTCACTTTGCAGGGCAATTCCTTGATCTAATGCGGCTGTCATAACCACGATTTCCTCTGAATTCTGTGTCATGATAAGTCCGCTGATCTTGAACGGTGACTAACGGATCAGATATCTACCTTGCCTCTGCGAGGGAGAACACTAGCTATTCTGTACTCGAATCTCTGAACTGAAAGAGAAAACATGCAGCATTTCAGCCCAAAACGGAACAAACACAGGCGTAGCTGAATAGCTGTACTCTAATACTGATCACTGTTCCCCAAAATCACTGCCCCAAAACACTGAATCGGATACCCAGATATAACTGTTTCTCAAAAACACTGATACTGATGCCCGCAGGCCTGATGCTCAAACTCACAGACTGATATGTACGTTCCTGTAGAGATACACTCCAAAAGCACATAGCAGATAAGTGAGAGCCAAAACACCCCTATGTTGGGGTAGGGTTTCCTTGTCCTATTTTGTCAGGAGCTAGGGTTTCACTACGCACACAGTGGTTTCAAACAACCTATATCGGGTAAGCAACCTGTCCTAGTTTGGAATGGTCACTATGGATTCCGAATATGTGCTAGGTCGAATGGTCAAAAAGGGTGCCCCGGTAAAACCGGGGTTTGTGTTCCCATACTGGCAGAGCCCGCAACCGGTCAGCCTTATGGTCATGCTTTGACAAAGTCAAGCCTCCGGCAAACCGCTCAGGAATAGCAGATGGCCAACACGGTGTTCTAGGCGCACCAATGCACATGCAATGCAAAGAAACACATAAGTGAAATCAAAACAAGATATCACGAGTTCGAGTTAAGCTCTCTAATTTCCCCAGCAGAGTCGCCAGAAACTGTAGACGCGCTCCGGGTGAGGGCCTCACCCTACAGTTCGGACTCAAATTGTCACGGTTCTTAATCTGAACCAAAGAGTCCAAATCCGGCAAATCGTTTTGAGAAAACAGATTTTTAGAAAAGAAGTGCCAAACATGGACTGCTTTGCCAGATACAGAGTCGCCACCTAAATATTTTTTAATGGGGGAATTTAGGAAACCCTGACTCGTTTGCCTAAGGCCACGTGTCCGTCATCACCAAAGTTGCCTCGGCTTGGGAACTTGGGTACGATTGGGGAAGGTTAACTATGAGCACCCCCTCTCGCCCGATCCGAAGATCGGCCTCTACTAACCATGATATCTTGTTTTGAAAACGTTATGTGCTCTTATTCCGGTTATTAGCCTAGATTTACTATGTGATGCGCACAACACAAAAGTATAGACTAGGTCGCCTAATTTGGAACAAAGCATTGCATATCCGCTTGTTTGAAAGATGGTTTGAAATTTGCTACCCGTAAGTAGGCTAAAACACGGATTTCAATGAGTTGTTCCAACTCAAACAATCCAACCTTCAACCACAGGCATTCAGGCAGTTATATCAAATAAGTATTTAGCCACATGGTAAGCATGCTGTCATGTTAACATTCACACTCATGCAAGATGCTAAAGCATGAATACTTACATCGTACTCTGAGCCAAAACAAAGAACATGTTAGCAATCATGCATGATCCAAGTCTATGTTAAGTGGCTAATGCAACGCATACAGAATGCCACTAGAATAGGCTCGGCTAATCCTAGGATGACATGTGGGATGCAACAAGTAGCACGTATTCAAGTTAGATTTGGAATACAATGCTGTTAGCATGATGCGCCGAGCCCGGTGCATGCAATACTGATGAATGATGCACGCATGCATAGCATAAGGATGGTAAATTAAACATGTCCTAATACTAACCATCAAAGCAGGTAAGTAAAAGAGGGAAAGAAGTGGGGGTTGGAAGGCATGCACACACGCACCCACACTTATTACAAATTTACCCTCGCTCGGAGGGACCGAAAGAATAATACAGATTTAACTAACCTACAAGCTAATTAAATATTACAGACCAATTAAACTAGTTAAGCAAATTAACTAATCTAATAAAAACAGTAAACAGCCTCTGGAAGAGGGCCCAATGCAATGCGTGCTCGGCTCCGCTCGGAAGTCCACTGCCATGCACAAGTTGCCTCTGTTTTCCCTACTCTGTTCCTCTGATCATTGCACAAATCCCAAGGTGCACTCTATGAATCCTGTGGGATGCCACCGGCCAAGGGAAATGGTCACCGGCCAAAGGAAATGATCACCGGCCATTGGTTAAGCTATCGGCCACAAATTGTTGGTCGGTCGGCACTAAAGATGGCCGGCCGGCCAAATCTTCCTGCAGAATCCTGTTTTGACAGCAAAAGAGGGCAAAACAAGGCATAGCAATGCATTTCAAGCAAATGTGTGCACCAACACATCCCTTATCATGTTTATGACTCAAAGGGACATGGTTCTCGGTTCTCGGACCACCAATCGCGCATTTCGATGCGTGATGGCCCAAGAAACCAAGTTATGCACTTTGATTTCAAAATGAAATGCACATAAACAAACAAGGAGTTCAACCTCTATCATACTCAATTCAAGAGGCTAAGCATACATGTTAATGCGATGCAACCTAGACATATGAGCTAGTATGCAACATGAACAATGCAAACAAGCATACAAGGCATGTGACAATCATGCTAACCAATAAGTATGCCAAATACAATGGGGATGTTCAAGCATGAAAGCAAGCATGTGACTTCATTCAATCATGCCACAACACATGGAGCAAACATGTTAGACAACCTAAACATGTGACAAACACACAAGTGTGCAACAACACACAAGGTGAGCATGCAACAACATGTGAACTATGGATTTAAACTAATTTGGACAGCTCTATACTAAGCCCAAAACAGTGGCCAAGTGCTATGGAAATGAAGGCAAAATGACATACAAACATGCATGCACATAAGGACCAACACTTGGGCATATAGAAGCAACTTTTAAGCACACTTAAAAGAGACCAAACATGGGACTAAAGGCATGCATTGTAAGCTCTGAAAATCATGTAGAAAATGATACCAAATCAACCTACCAATGCAAACAAGGCATGCAACCGAGCCCAAGGACTTAAACCATGATCATGTGACACATGAAGCAAATGACCAAAGTGGACCAAAACAGTCCCAAATCATGCAAAAGTATGCCCCAAAAACCACTTAGATGGCATCTAAATGATCTAATCCTAAAGGCATACACAATGGCACAAACATGGAACATGAAACACCAACCTCTTAAAGCATGAAAGGGGCATCAAATGCAAGCATACAAGCATACCATGAGGACTGAAATGACATGACAAGTGGTTCTAAACCACTGAAATGATGCAAGGATAGCATGCTAGAGGGGTCAATGCTTAAGGCATACAAGAGAGGTTACATGGTATCTATACAAAGCAAAGCATGGACAACCCAAATGACCAAAAAGAGTCTGTAGACGTCCCCGAACGCCCCGGGAGGGTTAAGTCCCGTTCTGTTCATATGGGGGTCACTACTGTTCAAGGACTCAAATGTCACGGTCCTTAATCTTGAACCAAAGAGTCCAAATCCGGCAAATCGTTTTGAAAACAGATTTTTTGAAAGAAGTGCCAAACATGGACTGCTTCGCCAGATACAGAGTCGCCACCTAAATATTTTTTAAAATGGGAAATTTAGGAAACCCTGACTCGGTGCCAAAGGCCACGTGTCCGTCATCACCAAAGTTGGTTCGGGAACTTGGGTACGATTGGGGAAGGTCACATCGTGAGCACCCCCGCTCGCCCGGTCAAAGACCGGCCTCTACTAACCATGATATCTGTTTTTGAAAACATTGTATGCTCTTATTCCGGTTATTAGCCTAGGTTACTATGTGATGCTCGCAGCAAACAAGTATAGACTGGGCCGCCTGAATTGGAACAAAACATTTCATGTTTGTTTGTTTGAAAATGGTTTGATGGTGCTACCCGCAGGTAGGCTAAGACGCGGATTTGCCACCCTCAGGTGGGCTTAGAAAACATGATTTTGCCACTATCTAGTGGGCTTAAAACAAACATTCAACGCATTGTCCCACTTCAAGTAACTCAACCTCCACCCACAGGCATTCAAGGCAGTTATATCATATAAGCACATAGCCTCATGGCAAGCATGCTATCATGGCAACACTCACACGCATGCAAGGATGCTAAAGCATAAAACTTACCGAGTACTCCAAGCCAAAAAACAAAAATTGATTAGAAATCATGCATGATCCTAAAATATACAGAAATGCCTAATGCAACGCATGCAATAATGCAACTATAGCAGGCTCGGCTATTCTAAACATGGCATATGGAATGCTACAACTAACACGTATTCGATTTGGAATTGAAGTACAATGCAGTTTGTATGATGCGCCGAGCCCGGTGCGTGCAAAACAGATGAATGAATGCAAACATGCTATCATACTGTATGCTAATTGAAATATGCCCTATATCTAACCATCATAAGCGGGTAAATAAAAGGGAGAAAGAAATAGGGGTTGGAAGACATACATCACACTCACCCACACTTATTACAATTGTGCCCTCGCGCAGAGGGTCCGAATAAATAATACAGTTCGAAATAATAAAAGAATAATACAGACCGAAATTTACAGTCCGAATAATGTACAGATTTCTAATTAATTAATAAATTAAACTAGGAAAGCAGTAAAACTGGCATGCAAGTCAGGGGCTGCCTCGCTTCTGATACAATGTATGCTGGACTGTGTTGCGCAGAAATCCACTGAGATGCCCGATTCAGCCTCTGTTTGCAGTATTTCTCGAAATGCGCGCCGGACTTGAAAAGTTGCTTATCCTCTATTTTGCTGCAACAGAGAGCAGGAAAGGGCATAGCAATGTATTTCACAAATATATGCATGCCTCGATCCTCGTGCCACCAATCACGCATATCGATGCATGATGGCCGAGGAATCGGATTGCACAACTCAATATAGGGTGCAATGCAGATGAAAATGAGATGCAAATCGGATAGAACCGAAGTGTCCCGAAATGTGTGCAATCTAAGATACAACCTGGTATGCACTATACTGGGAGAATGAGATGAAAATGAGATGCAAATCGGATAAAATCGAAGTGTCTCGAAATGTGTGCCCACAGGCACGCAAACCGAGGCGATGATATGAAATGCAAATCGGATAAAATCGAAGTGCCTCGAAAGGTGTGCCCACAGGCACGCAAACCGAGGCGATGATATGAAATGTAAATCGGATAAAACTGAAGTGCCTCGAAATGTGTGCCCACAGGCACGCAAACCGAGGCGATGAAGAAATGAGAAATCGGATAAAACCGAAGTGCCTCGAAATGTGTGCCCACAGGCACGCACACCGAGGCGATGATATGAAGTGGAAATCGGATAAAACCGAAGTGCCTCGAAATGTGTGCCCACAGGCACGCACACCGAGGTGATGATATGAAGTGGAAATCGGATAAAACCGAAGTGCCTCGAAATGTGTGCCCACAGGCACGCACACCGAGGCGATGATAAAATGAGAAATCAAATGGCATACAGAATGCTGCGATGGGCTTACACCAATATGGGAGAGCCTCAGCTCACTCACATAGGAGGCCGTCGGATAAGAATGAAGTGCCTCGAAATGCGTGCACACGGGCACGCAAACCGAGGCAATGATAAAATGAGATGGAAATGCAAATTGGGCTTATACTGACATGAGTGGACCTCAGCCACACTCACATCAGATGCCGTCGGGTAAAACAGAGGTGCCTCGAAGTGCGTGCCCACGGGCGCGCAAACCGAGGCATGGCCCGAAGGCATGAAATAGCACGGGAAATGATATGCAAGCATGCAAACCAAATTTCAGCACTTAAATAAAGGGGAAAACAGTCCCGAAATGATACGAAATGACAATCAATGCATGAAATCATCCCGAAATGTGATTTTAAGTACCCGAAATGGCCTACGGCTATGCTAAACATGCAAAATTGATACATGAAAGAAAAAACAGTAGCAAGGCAGCCCCAAATATGGCATTTTTCCAGTACAAAGCAAGGCTAAACAAGAACCACAAGCATGGCAAATTTAGCACGCAAAAACGGGGAAAAAGAGGGGAATTACAAAGCAAGTAGTATATACAATGCTCAAAACAGAAAAATCAGTTCTACAAAATTGAAGAGGGGCCAAAAACATGCATATTTACAGTAGATGAGATCCTCTAATTCAGTGTGTAGATATTCTCAAAATGGCATGCAAAAATGAGCCAATAAGGGGCTACAACATGAGGTACCATAAGCAATGATCAAACAACTTTGGACCCTTGACAAAACATGAAGAATAGGCCATTATAAGACACTTTCTAAGCCTGATGAAGGCTGAAATCCGAAGCTAAGCAAGCCTAAACAAATATGCAATTTTACGGAAAATATGGAGGATACAACATGAAGTACCAAAACCAATCATCAAAGGGCCTAAGACCCTTAACAAAACATGAAGAATAGGCAAAAATAAGGCTCTGTATAGGCCTGATGAAGGCTGAAATCCGAAGCATGGTGAGCTTAAAAATACATGCAAAATGGGATTGTAACAAGAATTCAAAGCAAGTGATATGTAGAGCAAGAAAACCAGGTTGAGCCCTTCTTCAATGTTGAAGAGGGGCTCAAAATAAGAACAATATCAGTATGTTGCATGCTCCAACTCAGATCACAAATAGGCCAAAACAATCATGCAATTTTACGGTAAAATGGAAGGATTTCAAAGGAAGTGCATGATAGAGAATCCAAACATGGTTGAGCCCTTCTTCAATGTTGAATAGGGGCTCAAAATAGGCCCACTCACAGTTTACCTCATGCTCGAAATCAGATCACTCATAAGCCAAATATTCAATGCAAAATAAAGGCATACAAGATGCTATTGAAGCAAGTGCACCATAGAGGGCTCAAACAGGGTTGAGCCCTTAAACAAAGATGAAAATGAGCTCAAAAGAGGACTACTTTCAGTAGGGGTCGGAGCTCAACACAATAAGCAAATAGGCTTAAGATTTGAAGCAAAAATGAGCTCAAAAGAGGGTGAAGTGTACTTACCCTTGAAGATCAAGACTTTGGTTGCTCTTTGCTTGATGAAAGTTGCTTCTAAGCTTCTCAAGAACCCCTCCTCGCTGCTGGAATGGAGTTGGTGATGGTGATGCTAGGTGTTGATGAACAAATGGTGCCAAGACTTGGATGTTTGAAGCCTTTTGGAAGAGAGGAATGGAGGAGATGCATGTATGGAGCTCTCAATGGATTTTCCTAACTCCAAAACCAGCTGGGAGCTGCTGGTTTTATGGCCAAAAGAGAGGTCAAAAGGAGGAAATAATATCTAGATATTTTGCTCTAAATATCTATCAAAATATCTAGATATTTTGCTCTAAATAAAAAGTGGCGTTCGGCCACGAAGTGGGCATCAGAGGCCCCAGTGTTCCTTGGAATGATGAAACAGAGGTACATGCCAAAAATCGGAGAAAACCGATGCGAAATGAATGCTCGGGGGCCAAACCGCGAGGTTCGGGGCCCGAAAACCGGCTATAAGCACCGAAAGTGGCATACGGCCACGAAGTGGGTATCTGGGACCCCAGTGTTCCTTGTTATGATGAAACAGAGGTACATGCCAAAAATCGGAGAAAACCGATGCGAAATGAATGCTCGGGGGCCAAACCGCGAGGTTCGGGGCCCGAAAACCGGCTATAAGCACCGAAAGTGGCATACGGCCACGAAGTGGGTATCTGGGACCCTAGTGTTCCTTGGAATGATAAAACAGGGGTACCTGCCAAAAACCGGAGAAAACCGATGCGAAATGAATGCTCGGGGGCCAAACCGCGAGGTTCGGGGCCCGAAAACCGGCTATAAGCACCGAAAGTGGCATTCAGCCACGAAGTGGGTATCTGGGACCCCAGTGTGCCCTGTTATGAAAAAACAGAGGTACCTGCCAAGAACCGGAGGAATCGGAGACGGTTGGGCGGTCCCGAACCGAGGCACACGGCCTGACGGTCCCGAAAACCGGGAACCGGGCTCCAAAATGGGCAAAATGGCCTGCGGCCACGAAATGTAGCTCACGGCCACCGGGAGATAGTCTATGGGACCACTCCCTCCCCTCAGGAAAGAAAACAGAGAAAACCGAGTCTGGTTCGCAAATCGAGACAAGGCACGAAGAAGGTTCGGAAGTCCGGAGGCAGGGCGCACGGCCGCGACTCTGAAACTTCTGAACGAGCACGATATGCAACATCACCGAGCGCTCAATCGGTGACGTCTGAGTCTTAAGGTCGGTCAAAAATGGGGTGTCTACAGAGTCCCTTAGCATACTAAAACAAGCATAAAAGCTTCGCAAAGCTTGGCCAAAAACATGCTAGAACAAGGGTTAAAGCACAAGGCATGTTAAGGCTAAAACATGGCATTACAAGACAAGTATGCAAGGCAAGCAAGGTGTGCCTAAACCAAGTAAAAACAGAGCTATATTATGACATAATAAGCACAAACAATAGGTAGGACATGGCCAACATGAACCTAAATTAGATGCTCACACATGAGGCAAAAATGGCCCTTTTCAAGGACAACAAGGAGAGGGGGTGGCCCTCTCATTCTTAGGACCTTAAGGCACCATCCTAACCATTGAAATCCCTCAAGATTTTAGTGGTGAGGAGGCCCAAACAAAGTGGTCTCGGAGCTCACCAAAATAGCGCAAAAATGGGGCCAAACAAGGCTTATGAGGGGTCAAACAACCCCAAACAACAAAACACTCTTAAACAACTATTTAAAGAACTCAAAAACCAGACTTTTATTAGTTATATACAAAGTCTAAAAACAGTTGCAAGATAGGCTAAAAGACTATGTAAAAATGGGGAAAAGGGGGTAAGATTGTTACCCTTGTAGACCTCCTTCACAAACAATGCTCCAGCTGGTTCTTTGAGCTCAAAACTAGTCAAGAACTTCAAGAACAGCTCCCTAGAACCTCAGTAGCCAAGGTAAGGTGTAATGGTGGGTGTTTGTGTGCAATAATAAGACCAAACACACACTTTAGGCAAAAAGAGAGAGATATAGAGATGGAATAGATACAAACTCCAACCCTAATATCAGAGTTCCCCTGAAAATTTTGTAACCCTAATGGAGGGAGAAGAGGCTCCCTCTTATAGACAATCCCTCTTGCAAAGCTTCTCAAGTAAGCTAGTCAAGAGGGAAATCCCTCCATACACGTGTATAGAGGGGAGCAAAGGTGTATGCCAGCTAGCACAGCTGGCATAAAAATATCTGCAAAAGTAGATGCACAGTGGTCGGCCGGCCAAAAATGCAATTTGACCAAAATATATGGTCGGTGGACCACAAAGAGTGCCGGTCGGCCAAACATTTGGCCGGTGGCCTCAAGCCATTGTCGGTGATGTGTGGGGATGGTCAACAAGCCATTCCCTGCCCCTCAAAGGCAAAACACAAGTGTTTGGTGCAAAACCAGACACAAAACAGTCGAGTCGAGAGATCCTGAGGCAAGGCGCGTTGCCAAGACCTCCGGGAACTCAAAACAAACACAAATAAGGATGATCACTGAGTCTTCAAGCGGTGACGTCCAAGTCTTGAGGACGGTCAAAAATTGGGTGTCTACAGTATGAGGCTGGTGAAAGGCAATTGGAGGGACCTGACTTGGTAGAGGATGCTACACAAAAAATTATCACCATTAGAGAGAGATTATTGACTGCTTAGAGTAGACAAAAAATTTATGCTGATCATTGTATGAAAGATTTAGAGTTTAATGTGGGGGGATATGGTATTCTTAAAAGTGTCACCATAGAAAGGAGTCATCAGGTTTGGAAAGAAAGGAAAGTTAAGTCCTAGATATATTGGACCATTTGAGGTATTTAGAAGGTTGGTGAGGAGGTTGTGTACCATATGTTGCTTTACCTCCTATGTTAGCAGGAGTGTATAATGTGTTTCACGTGTCCATGCTGAGGACATATGTGCATAGCCCATCGCATGTGATAGATTATGAGCCGTTTCCAATTAGAGAAGATTTTTCGTGTGAGGAGATGCCTGTTCAGATCTTGGATTCAAAAGAGAAAATGTTACGTACAAAGGCCATTAAATTAGTTAAGATACTATAGCGTAATCATTTAGTTGAGGAGGTGTAGACATCCCCGAACGCCCCGGGAGGGTTAGGTCCCGTTCCGTTCATATTGGGGTCACTACAGTTCAAGGACTCAAATGTCACGGTTCTTAATCTTGAACCAAAGAGTCCAAATCCGGCAAATCGTTTTGAAAACAGATTTTTTGAAAGAAGTGCCAAACATGGACTGCTTTGCCAGATAACAGAGTCGCCACCTAAATGTTTTTTTTATGGGAAATTTAGGAAACCCTGACTCGATGCCAAAGGCCACGTGTCCGTCATCACCAAAGTTGGCTCGGGAACTTGGGTACGATTGGGGAAGGTCACATCCTGAGCACCCCCGCTCGCCCGGTCAAAGACCGGCCTCTACTAACCATGATATCTGTTTTTGAAAACCTTGTATGCTCTTATTCCGGTTATTAGCCTAGGTTACTATGTGATGCTCGCAGCAAATAAGTATAGACTAAATCGCTTGATTTGGAACAAAACATCTCATGTTTGTCTTTGAAAATGGTTTGAAGGTGCTACTCGCAAGTAGGCTAAAAAGCGGATTTGCCACCCTCAGGTGGGCTTAGAAAAACATGATTTTGCCACCATCTAGTGGGCTTAAAACAAACATTTGATGAATTGTCCAATCCAAGCAACACAACCTTCACCCACAGGCATCCAAGGCAGTTTATATCACGTAAGCACATAGCCTCATGGTAAGCATGCTATTCATGGCAGTCACTCACACGTATGCAAGGATGCTAAAGCATAAAAACTTACCGAGTACTCCAAGCCAAAACAGAAAACCGATTAGGACTCATGCATGATCCTAATTATACAGAAATGCCTAATGCAACACATGCAAAGATGCAACTATAGCAGGCTCGGCTATTCTAAACATGGCATATGGAATGCTACAGCTAACATGTACTCAATTTGGAATTGAAATACAAATGCAGTTTGTATGATGCGCCGAGCCCGGTGCGTGCAAAACAGATGAATGATGCAAACATGCTGTCATACTGTATGCTAATTTGAAATATGCCCTATATCTAACCATCGTAAGCGGGTAAATAAAAGGGAAGAAAGACGTGGGGTTGGAAGACATACATCACGCTCACGCACACTTATTACAATTATGCCCTCGCGCAGAGGGTCCGAATGAATAATACAGTCCGACATAAAAGAATAATACAGTCCGAATATACAGTCCGAATATTACATATTCCTAATTAATTAACAATTAATGCTAAGAAAGCTGTAAAATTGGCTTGCAAGCCGGGGGCTGCCTTGACTCTGATGAATGATGTATGCTGGACTGCCTTTGCACGGAAATCCACTGGAATGCCCCAATTAGCCTCTGTTTGCAATATTTCTCGAAAAGCGTGCCGGACTCCGAAAAGTTGCCAATTTTCCATTTTGCTGCAACAGAGAGCAGGAAAAGGGCATAGCAATGTATTTCACAAATATATGCATGCCTCGATTCTCGTGCCACCAATCACGCATATCGATGCATGATGGCCGAGGAATCGGATTGCACAACTCAATATAGGATGAATGCAGATGAATGCTACAGCAAAACCTAACTCCATCATGGGTAATCCGGAGTGTCGATGACTGGGAAATTGAGACCCGTTCCGTCACTCGGAGTACGAAACGTGCCTCGTTTCCCGTGCCCGGGCTAACTCCTATCCCGAACACGATGCGATATGCATGGTATGCATGAAACGCAGCTAATATACAATTCTAGCATGCACAATGCTATGAGAATGAGGTGCCTCGAAATGCGTGCACCCGGGCACGCAAATCGAGGCGATGGCCCTAAGACATGAAATAACATGGAATATGATATACAACGAGACTAAAATGAAATGCCTCGAAGTGCGTGCCCACGGGCACGCAAACCGAGAGAATGGCACACGGAATGCAATGATGCGAAAATGGCATACAGAATGCAAAATGGACTTATACCAACATGAGAGAGCCTCAGCTACTCTCATACGGGAGGCCGTAAGATGAAAATGAGCTGCCTCGAAATGCGTGCCCGCGGGCGCGCAAACCGAGGCAAGGTCATAAAAGCATGAAATGGCATGAAAATGCAAATTGGGCTTACACTAACATGAGAGGGCCTCAGCCGCACTCACATAAGATGCCGTGAGATGAAAAAGGGGTGCCTCAAAATGCGTGCACACGGGCACGCAAACCGAGGCGGTGACATACGCAATGCAAATGACATACGGAATGCAAATTGGGCTTACACTAACATGAGAGGGCCTCAGCCGCACTCACATAAGCTGCCGAGAGACAAAAATGAAGTGCCTCGAAATGCGTGCACACGGGCGCATAAACCGAGGCGGTGACATACAGGCATGAAATGGTGTGCAAATGAAACGTGGCATATGGTATATGAAAAATGCAAATTTCAGTAGCTAAAATGATGCACAAATAGCCCCCGAATTATGACAAAATTACACCCGATGCCCGAAATGCAATGTTATGCACCCGAAATGGCCTACAGCTATGCCAAACATGCGCAATATGGATATGACATGTAAAGACAGATGCTAGTCAGCCCCTAAAATAGCATTTTTCCAGTACAAAGAATGTCCAAACAACAATCACAAGTATGGAAAAAATAGTATGCAAAAATGGGGGAAAAGAGGGGAGCAAGTGATATATACAATGCTCAAACCAAAAAAATCAGTTCTACAACATTAAAGAGGGGCCAAAAATATGCACATTTACAAGAGATGACATCTCCCAATTCAGTATGTAGATAGGCTAAACATAGCATGCAAAATAATGAGCCAACAAAGGCTATAACATGAGGTACCAAAAGGATGCACCAAACAGCCTTGGACCCTTAACAAAACATGAAGAATGAGTTATTCTAAGACTCTTTCCAAGCCTGATTAAGGCTCAAAAACAGAAGCATGATGAGCTAGCAAAGCATGCAAAAATAAGGGACTAAAAGGGGTATAACATGAAGTACCAAAAGCATTCACCAAATAGCCTAATACCCTTAACAAAACATCAAGAATTAGTTATTTTAAGACTCTTTCCAAGCCTGATGAAGGCTCAAATCAGAGGCCAAATAAGCTTAAAAAGGCATGCAAAATGGGGTCAAAGAGAGATATAAAGGCAAGTATAACATGGAGACCCCAAACAAAGTTGATCCCTTCTACAATAATGTAGAGGGACCTAAAATAAGCTCACTCACAGTTTATATCAGGCTCAAAATCAGACTTCAAATAGGCTAAAGAAACCATGCAATTTTACGGTAAATTGGAAGAATTACAAAGCAAGTGCATGATATAATCACCAAATATGGTTGAGCCCTTCTTCAATGTTGAAGAGGGGCTCAAAATAAGCCCACTCACAGTTTATTGAGTGCTCGAAAACAGATCACTCAAAAGCCAAACAAAGCATGCAAAATATTGGCATAAAGAGAGGTATTGAGACAAGTGGTATATAGAAGTTCCAAACAAGGTTGAGCCCTTCTTCAATGTTGAAGAGGGGCTCAAAATAGGCCTGAAATCAGTAGGGGTCGGAGCCCAAAACCTCAAGCAAATAGGGTAGAAAAATGATACAAAAAAGTGCTAGAAAAAAGGGAAAAGGGACTCACCCTTGAAGACCACTTCTTTTGTTGCTTCTTGGACCAAATTTGTTGCTTCTTAGCCTCTGAAAAACCTTCCTAGCTGCTGGAAATGGAATGGTGATGGTGATGCTAGGTGTTGATGAACAAATGGTGCCAAGACTTGGATGTTTGAAGCTTTTTGGAAGAGAGGAATGGAGGAGATGTATATGCAAGGCTCAAAGGATTTTTCTAACCCTTAAACCAGCTGGTGGCCCCTGGTTTTTATGGCCAAGAAAGGGGTCAAAAGGGAGGGCCAAAGGGAGTGGAAAAATACACCCAAGTATTTCCTCAAAATATCTTTTCCAAATCTAGATATTTTGCTCTAAAAATCTTTCCATAAATCTAGATATTTGAGGGAAACTAATGCATAGCTGGAATACACTCAATGAGAGGAATAGGGCCGGCCAACTCACAGGGGCAAAATCGTCATTTCACAAAAGGGGTGGCTGGCCAGCTAGATAAAAAAGCTGCCGAGAAGACCACTGGCTGGTGGGTGCTAGAGAAGTCCAAAAATTTCCATTAAAGTGTCCAAATTGAAGCCCCAGAAGTTAGCTTTCCAATGCCGCAAACCTTGCATCAAAATTCCTCCTGTAGAAAAAGTTATGCCAGTTTCTGTAAAGCCGCGCAGATTCAGTCCAACCGGACTTTAACCAACCATATCTCCTCCCCCCGGATTTGGACTTAGGATATTATTGAGTGAAAAATCAAGCCCCGGAAGTAAGCTTTCCAATGGTGGTGGCCTCATATTTTAATTCCTCTTGTGCAAAGAGTTACGCTTGTTTCGGTGAAGCCGCGCAGACTTTTCTCCTTCCCAGATTCATGCTGAACCACTTTTGATCAAGCAGATAACTGGTTGCTGAGACAATTGCTGGCCTCCCACCCTCCAGTGATCTTCCTGGTGCTAAAACAGAGGTACCTGCCAAAATTGAACAAAAACTAATGCAAAACGAAAGCTCGGTGACCAAAACCGCGCGGGGTCCCGAAAATGGGCTGTGAGCACCGAAAGTGGCGTTCGGCCACAAAGTGGGCATCAGAGGCCCCAGTGTCCCTCGGAATGATAAAATAGAGGCACTTGCCAAAATTGAACAAAAACTAATGCAAAATGAATGCTCGGGGCCCAAAACCGCACGGTTCGGGGTCCCGAAAATGGGCTGTGAGCACCGAAAGTGGTGTTCGGCCACGAAGTGGGTATCTACGACCCCAGTGTTCCTCGAAATGATAAAACAGAGGCACTTGCCGAAAACCGGAGAAATCGGAGATGGTTGGGCGGTCCCGAACCGAGGCACACGGCCTGACGGTCCCGAAAACCGGGAACCGGGCTCCGAAATGGGAAAAAATGGCCTACGGCCACGAAATGTAGCGCCACGGCCACCGAGAGAAGTCTACGGGACCACTCCCTCCCCTCAGGAAAGAAAACAGAGAAAACCGAGTCTGGTTCGCAAACCGAGACAAGGCACAGAAGAGAGTTCGGAAGTCCGGAGGCAGGGCGCACGCCGCAACTCTGAGACTTCTGAACGAGCACAGTATGCAACATCACGAGCGCTCAATCGGTGACGTCTGAGTTAAGGTCGGTCAAAAATGGGGTGTCTACAGGAGGCAACTTGGGAACATGAGGATGAGATGCGCGAGAAGTACCCATACCTATTCTCATGATTTACTCAGGTTAGTGTCCAAGACGAAACTTTTCTTTTACCACAGGAGAGAGAGAGAGAGAGAGAGAGAGAGAAGAAGAGGGGAAAAAAAGTTGCAATCAAAGAAGAACTTTTGGGTCTGTGGTAGGTTTCTAGCTTTCTTCTTTCTTTTGTTTTTGTTCTTTATCCTTATTCTATTTTATGATTTAATTCATTGATGGAGAGGTTGTAGGTATATGTATTTTGTGTATATATATACTGTTAAGAAATCTAAGGAGTTATATTCATGTATAAAGAGTGGGTGTAATTCTTAGTTCAAAAATTCTACACAGAATTACAAACTTTAAAAATCAAAGAACGAATGGATTTTAAGCTAAGATTTTTATAGTAATCTAACTACATATTGAATTTTGTACTAGAATTTTCTTATAATTTTTGGGAGTCAAAATCTATATAAACTGATGCGTTCAAATCTGTCCAGAAAACTGGTGTAAAATAGTAACTTCGAAAATGTCGTTCTCTTTGGGTATAAATCTGAAAATTATCAAATCAGCGTCATTAGAACCGGTTACGAGCCTAGTTTCTTAAATTTTTGTCCTTGCATTGATTGCTCATGTATACTAAGAGAACTATTAATTTCTTTAAAGTGCTGCGGAAAACAATCTGTTTGGGCATAATTAATTGTAAATAATTATTTCGATAAGAAAATCAAGTAAAACCAATTAGAGTTGAAACTTATGAAAAATTAGTTGACATCTGGAGGGTTTTGGAATTTTTCGAACAGCACGGAGTGAGTTTTTAATTTTCAAAGTTAGCAAATAGATTGGGAAAACTTGTTTAAAATTCTATTTTATCTTAAAGTTACTTTTAATTAAGTTTCGATCTGAACTCATGTCATGAGTAATTTGAGACCTTGAAGAACATGAACTTAGGTAATATTTAAGAGTAGCGGTGAGTTGGATTGAGCCGTATTAGTGCACTTTAGTTTGGGGTTACTTAGTTTGTTATTATTTTTAGTATTTTTAAATTAGTAGTGACGTGTAGTTTTCATACTTAGTTCAGAGCACTAGTTGGACTTTCATACTCTATTTTAGGATTATATTATTTCATTTTCAGGTGAGTAGTTGCATACTACATATTTTTATAAATGTTCCCTTACCCTAAACTGTTGAAAAATTAAATTGTTGTTTCAAGGCTAAACTGTTTTGATAAATTATTATAATATCAATGGAATTAAATTATTTCTGAAACATGTGTAAACTTGGCATACTATAAACTATTTGTTATGGTCTCATGTTTATAATGGTGAACTACTATGTTTTGCGAAACTGAATTGTATTGATTATTGGGACCATCTATATATAAAAGTCCAGGAAAATTATTCCACTGTGTGTGGTGACTCTGGGCACTAGGGAACAAATCCGAATTGGGCCTTGATGACTCTAGTGCTCAACGATTGTAAGGAAAAGACCTAGGCTAGGCTAGGTGACCTTCAATTAGATTGTCTTAGAGAAAAGGCCCGGGTTGCCACCCCGAGGATGACTCTTGGTTCGATATTGGATCCAATGGGCTTATTGCCTTGAGAACTGTGTGGCATGTTACGTGTTATTCTTGGTATCCAGAAAATTATTGGTGATCATGTTGTAATTTGTTTTAAGTGGAAAATGTCATTTATCATGTTCTTGAGAGACATGAGTATTTTAACTGTTGAACTGTGGAACCTTCTTTTTTAAACAAGTTATCTTTATCAAAACTTTATGCCAATCTAGTTTCTTTGATATATATCTTATTTTGGAATTGAACCATGTTTTCAAAACTGTATTTAATATCCATATTGCTACTCATTGAGCTATCAGCAGACTTAGTTGTTTATCACTTCCAGGTGTTAGAAGGACTTAGAGTGAACTCATAGTGTAGCGGAGACTCAATTGCATGGACCTCTAGGACATTCATTATTTTTTTTTAGCTTGTTATGTCGGTTTTGTGCATACATTGTTGTTGGATTTTATTTAGAATTATTTGATTTTGTACGCAGTTTGTGTTCCATTTAGTATATATTTTTAGAAGTTGGTTATGACTGGTTTTACCATTTATACTTGTGACTTGTCACTAAATTGAGTTTTGATTTATTTATTTCTAGGCTATCGTCACATTTATTCTTTATAGTTTTGGGTTCATGATTAGGCTTACGTGTGCCTTGGACTAAGTCCTTGTGGGCCATGGTCGGTCATGCCCTGATTTGGGGTGTGATAGGGGGGAAATCTCTAAGTTGCTAAAGCAGAGCTCTAAATAGAGAAGAAGGAACCAAATAGCTTAATTGTATTCTTCTTTATTTCGTGCTTTCAAATGGAATTACATGACCCTTTATATAGGATTTCCATACACATAATATTTAATGTATCCTCCTACTTCTAGATTAATACATGAATTTGACCAATGAACCTTGACACCATATCTCTAATACATGAATATAACTTAGGGGTGATGCTATGGCACATTTGGATGTACCATATATCAGTTATGAGGATATGTTATTTTACATTATCACTAATATCATATAGATCATAACCATTATCATATTAACTCATAACTTAGTTATATTTAGTTATTCATACATATCATATTATCTCATAACTACCACATAACTAAATTATTTTAATAATTTAATTTTGAATTGGCAACCGGTGCAACCGGTTACCAAAAAGAGGGCAAAGGAAATCAGAAGATTCTAGGGTCCCAACATCACATATCTCATAACCACTAGCTACGTATCCCATAACCAACATCACATATCTCATAACCAACACCTTTTTTTCATAACCAACATCACATATCTTACAACCACTAGTCACATATCTCATAACCACACCACTTTGCTCATAACAACACTACTTTGCTCATAACCATTGATCACATATCTCATAACTATTATCCACATGAATCATAACCACATCTCATAACCAACCCCTTTGAGTCATAACCAACATCACATATCTCATAACCACTAGTCATATATCTCATAACTAACAACCCTTTTGCTCATAACTACACCACTTTGAGCATAATCAATATCTCATATCTCATAATCACTAACACATATAGCATAACCAAACACCCTTTGACACCACTTTGCAAAATCACATATCTTATAATCACTAATGAAATATCTCATAACCATTACCCACATATCTCATAACCAACATCATATATATCATAACTACTAATCACATATCTCATAGCCACACCACTTTGATCGTAACCAACATTTCATATCTTATGACCACTAATCACATATCTCATAACCAAACACCCTTTGACTTATAACTACATCACTTTGCTCATGACCAAAATCACATATCTAATAATCGCTAATCATATATCTCATAACCTTTACCTACTTATGTCATAACCACATCTCATAACCAACACAATTTGCCTCTTAACCAACATCACATATATCATAACCACTAATTACATATCTTATAACTATTACTCACATATAGGGGTGTAAATTTGGCCCACGAGCTCGCGGCACACCCCAAGTCCAGAAATTACTCTCTCTCTCTCTCTCTCTCTCTCTCTGTGTGGGCTAAAGAAAGGATCTAGGGATTTGTCAAAAACAATTAATGAGGGGATTTGATTTTGACAAAATTTGGATTTTTTCCAAATTTTTGGAGAAAATGGGGCTGAAATTATGTAATAATCATATAAAAAACAAAATTAAAACATTTATGAATAGAGTCTTATAATAAAATAAATTATTAATTTATAATTTTGTCAATTTATACCTAATTTTTTTTATTTATTTTTAATATAAATCCTTCATCTATTTTTATTAAGTAAAATTAGTAAAAAAGACTATTTTACTCATCAACTACAAAATGTATAATCACACCATTAATTGCTGTAATAAAAATATTTAAAATTTTAGAAACTACAAATATCATAATCAAGTCACAAAGTTTTGTAATATAAAACTCAAAATACATAACGCTATCACTAATTGGCGTAACAAAATTGTTTAAAATTATAGAAAATCGCAAATGTCGTAACTAATTTCCAAAATTTCATAACATTAACAAAAAATTATGTAACTATCCACTAATTGGTGTAAAAAAACATATAAAATTTTAAAAATTTTAAATAACTGTACTACTACTAGAGATAATAAGAATTAATGGATTTGAATTGTGTATTAGGGAACCAATCATAAGTTGTCACATCGGCGGTGTAGGAGGAGCTCCTCCACAATGGGTTGGAGGAAAACTTTGTTATGATGTAATTAACAAACTATAACAATACAAGCTGTAGAGTAAACACGCAAATCACACACAGAATTTTCCTTTTCTGTATAGGGAATAAAGAAAGAATAGATGGGAAAACACTTTTCTATCCAAGTTGCGTAGGTCATGAGTTTTGTGTGGAAAATTTGTCTCCGTGTCCTTTCTCTTTATAGAGTGAGAGTAAAATCGATTGTGGGTACAATTCACCTCGGTTAACGTTTCAACATGCTTAAAGTAATGAGTAATATGTTCGAAGTTATGACGCAATCACATTATGTAGGAGCTTTAATAAGCTACGATTCAATTTAATTCTATCGTAACTTCGACTCTATGACCGCCATCATATTATGTCAGAGCTTTAATAAGTTATAATTCAATGTAATTCATGTTGTAACTTCGACTCCATCTGCCGAAGCATCTGGGGGACCCTTTGCATCTTATGCTCTGGCATTGTGTTGTTTGCGGAGTCACCAGACTCGCCAGACTTGCCTTCTTCTTTCGTTATGGAATTTAGCCACTCATCGCAAGACTCTGGCTCTGGCTCTGGGCTCGGAGGGCTTTCAATTACAACACTCAGCTGCACATTGTGCTCGTCGGTGTGGCTCGCCTTTTTCGCGTCTCCTTTCGGAAGGTTTGAAAAGAAAGGCTTCACAGTTCGGACTCCTGTGGTTCTGAATCTAATTTCACAAGTGCAATGTGAAACTGATAAACACCAAATAGTCCAAATTCGGTAAATCGTTTTGGAAAACTAATTTTGAATCAAAAATGTCAAAATTGGACTACTTTGCCAGATACAGAGTCTCCATCTAAATGTTTTATTTTTGGAAAAATTTAGGAAACTCATGACTTGTGCCAAAGGCCACGTGTCCGTCATCACTAAAGTTGCCTCGGCTTGGAAATTTAGGTACGAGAGGGAAGGTCATGAATTGAGCACCTCCGTTCGCCCGATCAAAGATCGGCCACTACTAAACACGATATAATTTTTATAAACATTATGTGTTTTTGTTCTAGTTTTTAGACTAACATTACTATGTGATGCGCATAAGCAAGTATAGACTAGTTTGCTAAATTTGAAACAATTCAACTCATGTTTGTTTGCGAAAAGGGTGTGAATTTGGCACCTCAAGTGAGCTTAAATATGCAGATTTGCCACCTAACAAAATGGATTTAAAACATTATTGCCACTCAACAAAGTGGGCTTAAAACGCACATTCGTTGAATTATTCCAATTCAAACAACAAGCTTTCATCCACAGGCATTTATGCAGTTTAGCATTTAAGTACATAGCCTCATGGCAAGCATGCTAATCATGACAACATTCACACTTATGCAAGTATGTTAAAGCGTAAAAACTCACCTAGTACCCTAAGCCAAAACAGAAACTCGTTAGAAAGATGCATGATTCCTAATTATACAAGATGCCTTATGCAACACATGTAATAATGCAATTAATAGGCTTGGCTACTAATATGGCATATAAAGCGATTGAACAACATGCGGCTAAACACGTATGCAAAGAATTATTGAAATGACGTAGTTTGAATGATGCGCCGAGTCTCGGTGCATGCAATACAAGATGAATGGATGCAAGCATGCGATATGCTAATTAAAACATGTCCCTAATCTAACCATCAAAAGTGATTAAATAAAAGGGAGAAAGACGTGGGGTTGGAAAATATACATGCACGCACGCACGCACACTTATTACAACATTACGCCCTCGCGAAGGAGGGTCCAAATGAATAAGCTAACCAACTAGCAATTACAAAAACTCAAATTAATTAACTATTCTAGTTAACTAATCACAAAACGAAATCGAATAATTAGTTAAACTAATTAATTATTTACAACACTTAATTATCTATAACTAATTAATTACAACACGTGCTTGATCTAATGCTAATTAAACTAATTAGCTAATCCCGGGAAGTAAGGGATGCATGCATGCTCGATTTTTCACCCGAAAAGCCACTGCCTTGCTGCTGAAAGCCTCTGTTTGCACATATGAACACCAACAAAGCTGTCTACTTCTAGAACACCTCTGCTCCACCTTACGAATACACTGTGCAAATTTCATTGGTGGCCTACAGGGGGCCGATCAGCTACCAATGGTGGCTGGTCAGCTACCACAGGTAGCCGGTCGGCCACTGCTGGTTTGAACCTCCTTGTTGCAACAGAGAGCAGAACAGAGCAAAACAGTGTATTTCTCAAGGGTTGTTTGCAAACTTTGCCTCTCATTTTCATGGAGAAATTAAAGGAGGGACAAGCTTTGGTTTACAATCCACCAATCAAGCAAATTCATTGCATGATGGCTTGTGAAACTAATTGTGCAAATTCAATAAATGCACAACAAGACCAAAATGTCCATCACCCTATCATGCTTGATCAAGGGCAATGGAGACCAAAGAAACACAAAGAGATGCTTATCTTGCCTCTTTTACTTGCCAATTTTGTTTACTTATTTCAATTACCAAATCATCCTTTAATCCATTAAGTCCATTGATGAGTGTCCTCTAATGGACAGAGGGCTCAAAACCGAAGTTGCTTTGGGCATGAAAGAGGCATTAAACTGTTGGTAATAAACCCCCTAAGGGATTAAACCATTAGACGTAGCACCTCAATTTCACACTTAGGCAAACAAGTGGTTTGAAACCACTTTCAAAGCAAAACCAAAAAGTGAAGAAATGAGGGAGATTGCAGAGATTATAAATGCTGAAATGAAGTGAGAAAAAGCACTAAAACATGCAATCAACTCAAATCAATGGTGGCTAAAGCTTTAAAACACTAAGCTAGTGAAATGGGTTACACTACAACTATGCAAAACAAGACTCAAAAGACCCAAACAGCCCATAACAAAGCTAAAACAGGTTATTTTAGAGGCTAAAACATGCTGGACTTGAGCTAAGTTAAGCTAGAAAAACATACTAACATGTGAAGCTAATTAGGCATGCAAACAAGACATAAGGAGGGGAGACTAACCCCTCCAAATTTGGACCTCAAAATAAGTTTTTGCCACTGAAAAATCTCTGGAATTCAGTGGTTACCCAAAAAAGTTGATTTGAAAGTGATGAATAAATGCACAAAAGCTTTACAAACTAATAAGCAAGAAGGGTGAACAACTCCCTAACTAAAAAAGGGCTCAAACCAACACTTTTAGGCCACAAGAGCAGAGTTTTTCTCAGTTCAATACCAGCCCTAAAACAGTAATAAAAGATGGTAAAACAAACTTGCAAAACAAAGTAAACAAGGCAAGTAAACTACCTCTTGAAGCAAAAGGCAGTTCTAGGCACAAAACCGAGCTAAAACCACCTTTAAGAGCTCCAAGAAGACCCCAAGGAACCTTAGCTCAAAGGTAAGAGGATTTGATTTATGATGTGTATGCAAAAGTAAGAGGATTTGACTGGTGGCCGTCGGCCACCACTGGTGGCTGACCAGCCACACCAATGGCCGACAAGCACAAGCCATGGCTGACAGCCTATGGTGGTGGCCGACAGGTCACCACAAGTTCCAGGCACCAAGTTTTGATCCAAAACAAGGGACAGAAAGGACAAGGTCTAAAGGCTCAAAGACAGGGCGTTCCGCTGAGGACTTCGGGCACTCAAAACGAACACATGCAACCATAATCATGTACAAGTGATGACATCACAAGTCTTGAGGACGGTCAAAAATGGGGTGTCTACAGTTGCCCATTTTTGACAGAACTCGGAAGTCATGAAGTGACAGGAGTGAATGTCAAAGCACAGAGACGACCCATTTTTGACAAGGCTGATGACTTGGACAAACAAACAAGCAAGACAAAAATGGTTGCACCCGCAGGCTGCCTACGTATCCCATTGCAAGGAATCAAACCAGCTTAGTTCTAGGGCAAGATGCAAGTGATATGCATGCAAAGCAATCTAAAGGTTGGACTTATATGCTTCGCGAAGCTGACCATAACTCATGATGTAATGACCCAAAAATGCGTAGAGGAAGTCATCCTTATTTAATAATGGGGTTAACGTGGTTTAAATCAATTATATCTATTGGAATTGGTGACCTTTACTGTAACGATCTGAAATTTTTCCTTCCGCTCGAGCGGGGGAGTTGGCGCTCGAGCGGAATTTTGGGGTTTCCAATACTTTTGCAGGCGGACTGAAATTCTGGGAGTAGTGATTTTGCGCTCGAGCGTATAAGTGGTCGCTCGAGCGGACGACTTTGTTGGTCTCCGCGCTCGAGCGCAAGGTTGGACGCTCGAGCGGGCCACCTGGTTAAGTTTGAACTTCTGAGGCACGTGGGCTCATTTTTTACACTCTTATTAGTGTATTTGGAATGTTTTTACCTTATTTGGGGGTATTGATTGAGGTAGTGGTATGATGGTAAAGTAAGATTGGACCAAAGGATATAATCTAGAGAGTTATTCTACGATCAGCCGTCATTCATTTGCCCTTTTCTTTTTCCACACTTTGAATTTGAATGTGAGGTTAGAACCATTGGAAAGCTTATTTCCGGGGCTTCAATTTGGACACAAGAACGACCTAAAACGGAGTCCGGATGGGAGAGTTATACCTGTTTGAAGTTTTGAAATCTGTGCTGGAAGCAGGTACGCTCGAGCGGGAATATAGACGCTCGAGCGGGGTTTACGGGTCAGCAGCTTAAAAAACGGGATTTTTGGATCATTTCAGATATTTTCTACTTCCCTCTTCCTTCCTCTCTTCCTAGGTCCGAAAACCTAACCCTCAAACCTTTGATTTCAGCCATTCTCACCAACAATCCACCATGGATCGTGCATCAAGGATGAAGAAGAAGTGAAGATAAACTTTTCCAACCGATTAGATTTTGGGATTTTCGAGAGGACGTTTTTGACCTAGCTTCTTTGCTTCCAATCTTGAGGTAAGGGGGTTCTCTTAGCCTTGAATGTTTATGATTCAAAGTGATTTTGTTGACACTTTGGGATTTTGTTGACATTTCGGAATTTTGAGTTGATTATGGGTGAGAAACATTAATGGCTTGTTGTTTATTCACAAATGGGGCTTCTACTCTAATTTTCAAAGGATGTTGAATGTTTTTAGCATATTGATATATAGTAATTGTTGATTTGAAGATTTAACTAAGAAAGGAGGAAAACCCCCAATTTTCTTTAAAACCCTAGGTTGATTAATGATGATAACCGATGAGTTGGCCCAAATTGAAAGTATAATAATGAAATTGAGGTATTGAATTATATGTGTTCAAGTTTAATTGGAATTTAGAAATGTTTGAAAGTTATGTTTAAAATTTGCGAATGAATTTTGTTATGAACATTCTGAATCATGCAATTATGTAAGATGAAAATTGGGGAACAAGATTATTAATGTTATGGGTGATAAGAGCCTCGGGATGAAATGATGAAATGGGAATTTAAGACTTCACCTTGAAAGATGTTGAATTATATTTAGTGGTAATAAGTTAAATCATGCTAAATAGCGTGAATTATGTTGGATTGTGTTGAGATATGTATGGCGAAGTGTATTGAGTTAATGATGTTAATTGCGAATTGATGTGTAACTTGGTATAAAGAGAATTAAACAAGTTAAGAACGGACTAAATTATGTGTGACCCGATTTTTATGTTTATTATGTATTGCGTAGGGTCAGCTGCAGGGGCGGACCAAGCATCTGAACACTGTGAGTAGTAGTACTATAGTCGCACGTTCAAGTATTGTTAATTATGTCCCTTGCAAGTAATTAAATTACCAATATGTTGATTGGAGAATCTAGAGACATTATTGAGCATTGTGGAACTATAGTATTCCGGTATCTCTGGAATTATTCAATTGGTAAAATGTGTTTACCTTTCGTTAATAATTGTCAAGAACGTTCTGTCAAACCTAAGTTAACTGCATGAACTCATGTGAATGATACCATGGTTACCATTAGTACTCTATTAATTGCAGGTCAACCATGTTAACATATATGAACGATTAAACAAAGGTGTATGTCACTGATTAATGACTCAAGTGAACCATGTTATGTCTTAATGAATAAAGAGAATTTATGTTCATCTTCGAAGTTATTCAGAATCTATGACATGAATGCAAAAGTTTAACATCATTATGTGACCCACATAAGAATATGAATTATTCTATTTTGTTAAGCGCACGATAATGACACGATATAACAAGTAATGTTCCATTTTCTAATAAGTTATGTTATGACTTAATGAATGATTATTCATATATGTAAAAGTATGCATGTCATCTTTAGCACAAGGCCCTTACCCGGGGGTAATAATACCGTGGTCTTATGGCCCTTGCCCGGGGGTAACAATACCGTGGTTCAAGTATGTTACAAGATATGTTTTACCACCGACGGTCTTGTACGGGTGGATTATGTTTTACCACCGACGGTCTTGTACGGGTGGACTATGTTTTGCCATCGACGGTCTTGTACGGATGGTACCACCGACGGTCTTGTACGGGTGGATTATGTTTTGCCATCGACGGTCTTGTACGGATGGTACCACCGACGGTCTTGTACGGGTGGATTATGTTTTGCCATCGACGGTCTTGTACGGATGGTACCACCGACGGTCCTGTACGGGTGGGTTATGATCAAGCATGAACTTTAATTTCTGTTTCTGATTCAGGCATAATTAAGAATATGTGTGAATATGTCTCTATTTATCCGTCCCGTTATGCTATGTTATAACATGATATGAATTGATCGGTCTTTCAGACCTAATGATTTCTGGTATGGAACAAAGTGCTGTACGGAACTAAGTGCTGCAATGCGAGTCACCTCTAGAATCCGTACAAGCCACCTCTTGAGTCCATACACATATGTTTCAAGGGCTTTTATGCCACATGTTTCAAGGGCTTTTATGCCGCTATGTTTCAAGGGCTTTATGCCAACACGTTTGAGGGCTTCATGCCATAAGTTCAAGGGCTATATGCCAACATGTTTAAAAGTTTAATGTGAATGATATTCAAGGGCTTAAAGCCATTATGTTTCAAGCTATTATGTTTCAAGATTGGGCCTAAGGCCGTTATGAAATTAGTACAGAACCAGACTAACTATGTGAACTCTGCAATTTCACACATTATATATTATGTTTAAGTTCAAGCATCGTTTTGTTTATGTACTATTATTCACTGAGCCTGGCTTACTTTGCGTTGTCTGTTCTGTAGGTGATCACCTTGGAGGTCAGTCTGAACCCTTGATGCTCGCCTTTCATTTGTCAACCTCAGTGTGTCCAGGCACCCAGACCAAGCCCATGCATTTCTATAAAGTTTTGTTAAAATTTTGGTTAATTGTTTATCCAAGTAAAAATGTATGTATATGACCCCTTTTCTTTAATAATGTTTAGTCATACGCTCAGTAAAGGGGCTGAGTACGTGTACGTGATCCTGGCATGTTAGTAATGGCTCAATGGATGTTATTCTATGTTTTTTTTTTTATGTTATTAAATGCTTCCGTTCAGGCCCCGTATGATATGTATAACAGGTTTAGTGTCCGTTTTCGAATGGGTCATGCCCAAACTTTTAGGGGCGGGTTTGGGGCGTGACACATGATCATGCAAGATGATGCATTTAGCAATAACAAATGCGATAAACAAGAATGAATACAATAAGCAAGATAACAACATATGAATGAACAGTTTCAAGCTTAAAACCCACAGGTTTTGATACAAGAGATAAAACACATTCTAACCTTGCCAAAACAAGAGACGAGGAAAGAAAACACCGCTCAGGGTTGCGTTTCACGCATCTTGAGAAACTGAGAACAAAACCACTAAGGGTTGTGTTTCATACATCCCGAGATACAAGAGAAACTGCTCGGGGTCACGTTTCACGCCTCCTGAGAAACAAGAAAACCCGCTCAGGACTGCGCTTCACGTGTCCCGAGAAACAACCACTTGAGCGCGTACTTCGTACGTCTCAAGGTAAAGCCATAGAAAAGCGTGCGATAGATGCACGAAGGTGAACAAGTGCGATAGATGCACAAAGTGAAAGCGTGCAATAGATGCACAAGGTGAACAAGTGCGATAGATGCACAAAGGTGAACAAGTGCGATAGATGCCCAAAGTGAACATGTGCGATAGATGCACAAAGTGAACAAGTGCGATAGATGCACAAGTTAAAGGAAAAGGCTCTCTTACCGAGACATGAATGATCTTGGTTGGAACTCCTCTGAATGAACCATACATACAATATCGTTTGACTGTGTTAGCTCCGTTGAATGAACCATACATACAATATCGTACCTGCATAAGAAAAAAAAACTCAACAAGAACAACATATTAAGGGTGCACATTTTATGCAAAGTACTGAATGCATGTTCTATGCTAAGTACACAATGCATGCTCCATGCGCGATCAATAGCATGTTCCATTTAAAATAACAAAATGCATGTTCCATTCTAAATAACAAAATGCATGTTCTATGCAAAAATTGAAAGCATCTTCTATGCAATAGCATATGTAAAATACACATTCTAGTACATAATGAGGGAATGCATAGTCTACGTAAGAATGAAAGTGTATTCTAACGAAACAAGTTCAATAGCAACTTTTTGATTCACCTCTTGGAAGAGTTGCGACATGCAAAAGGGATACACCTCGTTCAACAAGTGATGAACAAGGATCATCAAAAATGCAATTTTGAGCTTCCGCAGAGAGAATTTAAACTCAACAGTGACCTTCCCTTGCACCTCTCGGGAAACAGGGACAACCATAGCATCAAGACACAAAATATGAGCACTAGGCATTGGACGACCACCAGCTAAGGGTGACGGCCACCTGTCGGCCAGCCTTTAAGACTGTCAGCCACCAATGGGGCCTGTCGGCCACCGATGCTAGATCGGGCCAAAATGGTCTTTTCACTCATGGGTCTTTAAGTATAGGTCATGGGACCTCATTTGCACACACCCTTATGTCTAAAATTGCACCGTCTCTCTCTGGACCCTTCTTCTCTCTAGATCCGATCTTTATACACATTTTCCAATGCCCCACTCATATTTTCTTTGCTAAACCCTCTCAGTTTACTCCGTTTTGAACCGATTGAAATTTGATTCGGTGCTTTTTCTTCGAGTTTCACCACTTGAGGCTTGTTCCCCCGGAGTTTCTCTTGGGTTTGGTGCCTTATTCCGAGGTTTGACTTTTTCAAAGTTTACCCTATTTTCTCCATTTTCTTCATTGTTCATTGACTTTTCACCCATATTCCAGATGGTAGACGACATACCACATGATGGCGCTCCTCCAGAGGCGAAGTTCGAGGCAGAGTTTGATTCTGTGGTGGAGCTGGGGCCATTACCACTGGGAGTGAGGCCTTTCGATCCGACGAGGTATCATCATCGGACGCATATTCTGCCTGCTGGAGGCATTAGGGACTTCATTGATTTTGCTACTGACACGCAGAGGATCTCTTACTGAGGGAGCCAGATTCTCATCTTTCAGTCGTTGCCGTTGAGGTACAAACTCTATTCACTTGCACATCTGATGTTCCTTTTACTTGCATTTCTTGCGTTGTCTCTCATCTAACTGTACTTTCATCACTGCCACCGCATTTGTTTTGCACTTCCTTTTCTACTAACTGTATTTACACTTGTTCACCTGTCCTCTACCACAGGGTGACTCTCGCGCATACCGTATTCTACTTAAGGGTCCAGTTTGCCGAACCTGGTACCTAGGCAGGAGAGTCGTGCGTCAGTCTTTGGGTCTACCTGCTCCGTTCATACTGATGACGCCGCCAGAGTCTGTGAGGTCAGTAGACAGCCTATCTGTTGATAGGGTTATCCAGTTCATGGTAGGCTTTGAGGCAGAATACTTCCGAATCGAGGGCGATTCTACGGTCTTCCTTCAAACACACCTTATGCCACCTCTGACCGGTGTTCGTGGAGGTGAGAGAGTGAGAGCTCCTGCTGCGAAGGTGGGGCCTAGAGTGACCAGGGCAGCTAGGGCTCATGGGTGAGGGGCTTCTCAGGCAAAACAAAGGACTGGCTGGCCGGAGCTGCCTACTGCTCTTACCTGTTGGCGGTATACTGGGGAGGCATATCAGATTCCGATTCAGCCTGCCGCAGTGGGGCATAGATATGTCAGAGCTCATGATGTACCCCGATACGTATCACATTTTAAGTTTTCTCATCTCTTTCTGATATTTGTTCCTTCTGGACATTGATCATTCCCAATGCATTTGCAGGCACCCCCAAGATACACCGAGGATCTGCTGGAGCTATTAGCCTCATTCGAGGGCATGACATTGAGGAGGGAGGCATTGCTCGGCTTTGTAGCACAACTTTCTTCGTGCCCCCTTTCGGAGAGCGCGAATTGGTTCTACAGTTCGGAATCCTGTCATGGTTCTGAATCTAGTCCCACAAAGTGCAATGTGAGACTGATAAACACCAAAGAGTCCAATCCGGCAAATCATTTTGGAAAATCAATTTTGAATCAAATAATGCCAAAACTGGACTGCTTTGCCAGATTACAGAGTCGCCACCTAAATATTTTTTAGGAAATTTAGGAAACCCTGACTCGTGCCAAAGCCCACGTGTCTGTTATCACCAAAGTTGCCTCGGCTCGGGAACTTGGGTACGAGAGGGAAAGGTCCTGAAATGAGCACCCTCGCTCGCCCGATCAAAAGATCGGCCTCTACTAATCATGATATGTTCTTTTATAAACACATGTGTTCTTATTCCAATTATTAGCTGACTTTACTATGTGACGCACACAAGCAAGTATAGACTAAGTCGCAAGACTTGGAACAAATCAACTCATGTTTGTTTTCGAAAATGATTTGAAATTGCCACCCTCAAGTAGGCTAAAACGCGGATTTGCCATCAATCATAATGGGCTTAAAACATGATTTGCCACTTCGCAAAGTGGGCTTAAAACTCACATTTGTTGAATCGTTCCAATTCAAGCAACAAAGCCTTTATCCACAAGCATTCATGCAGTTTAGCAATTAAGCAAATAGCCTCATGGCAATCATGCTAAACATGGTATTTATGGCAATCACACTCATGCAATATGCTAAAGCGTAAAAGCTTACCGAGTACTCCAAGCCAAAACAAAAGCTAGTTAGAAACAATGCATGATCCTAACTATGTTAAGATGCCTAATGCAACATGAAATTAATAGGCTCGACTACTAATATGGTATTTGCAACACTTTCATAGCATGCTTTGAAACACGTATTCAAAGAAGTGTATTGAAATACAATATAGTTTGAATGATGCGCCGAGCCTCGGTGCATGGAATACAAATGAATGAATGCAAGCATAAGGTATGCTAATTGAAAATGTCCCTAATCTAACCATCGAAAGTGGATAAATAAAAGGGAGAAAGACGTGGGGTTGGAAGACATGCACACACGGACGAACACTTATTACAACATTACGCCCTCTCAAAGGAGGGTCCGAATGAATAAGCTAAGCTGCACTAAGCTAAGCTAATTACAAAATGAAACTAATTAACTATTCTAGCTAATTAATTACAAACCGAATTGAATAACTAGCTACGCTAAACTAATTAAGCACAACACTTGAATTGAATAATTAGCTACGCTAACTAACTAATAAAGCGATTAAACGGCCTCGAGGGATGAGGGATGCATGCATGCAAGGTTGCTTCACCTGAAAATGCCCTTGCCTTGCCATCGGATGTCTCTGTTTGCACCCGCTTGATCTCTGAAAACTGTGCCAACTCCCAAAATGCCTCTACTCCAACTCAGTAACAAACTGAATGAACTTTTCATTGATGGCCAGTCGGCTACAATTGGTGGCTGTCGGCCATTTCTAGTGGCCGGTTGGCCACCTCTTTCTTGGAATTCTCCTTTTTGCTGCAACAGAGAGCAAATAGAGGCAAATCAATGCATTTTCAAGAAATGTGTGTATTGCTACTCTCCTTATCATCTCTCAAGCTCAAAGAAGTGTAGCTCTTGGCTCTCAAGCTATCAACCAAGCATTTTCAATGCGTGATGGCCAAAGAACCAAGCTTGTACAAGCTTAATGAATGCACAAACAAGACTCGGAGGGCCACCACCCTATCATGCATCATCATGGGTGATGGCGACCAAGAAAAGTGGCATGTTTCATCACTTTGAGTATGAACGTCCCATTTTTCTTGTGTTCGGATTAATGTCTGATCCAAACACATTCAATGCAACACAACATGCTTAACTTGCTCAAGTTTTACTTGTTATGTTTTATTTACACATTTTACATTACCAAGCCATTCTTTAACCGGTTAAGTCCAAGGTGATTGTCCTCTAATGAGAGAGGGGTCAACCAAAGGATGATTTAAGACATGAGAGAGATCATGCTGTTGGTTAGTAGAAACCCTCAAAAGAGGATTAAAACCATTAAGCACAAGTCTCAATCTCAAGCTTAAACACAACCTTAAGGCTAACCAACCTCAAAGAAAATGGAAAAGTGAAGAAATGAGGGAGGTTGCAGATATTTCAGTGCTGACATGGCATGTAAAATGGCATTAAAACATGCAAGCAACTCATGCACAACATGCTTAAGAGCCTAAAGCATTAAGCTAGTGACGATCACAACACTATAGGCATGCAATACAAAGCTCAACTGACCAAACCATCTCTGGACAAAGTTTAAATATGCCAAAATAGTGGCTAAAACATGTTGAGGCTAAGGCACGAAAGGCTAGGAAAACATGCTCACATGTTAGCTTGCAAACAGGACTCAAGACACAACTCTCCAAAGCAATGAAAGAGTAAAATAAATGAGCAAATGACAGAGCTGTATGCACTGAAATTACATGTTAAAAGAAACTGCAACATGCAATCATTCCAAGCAAAACATGTTTAGAGGCCTAAGATGCCAAGCTAGTGAAGCTATTTGCACTACAACTATGCAAAACAAGGCTCATATGACCAAGACAGCCCAAAATAGAGCTAAAACCAGTCAAAACAGAGGCAAACACATGCTGGAAATAAGCTAAGTTAAGCTACAAAAACATGCTACCATGTGATGCTAACTAGGCATGGAAGTGAGACACAAGGAGGAGAGGCTAACCCCTCCATTTTTGGACTTCAAAACATACTTTTTACCACTAAAATAATTCTGAATTTCAATGGTTTAAAGGCCCAAAAAGTTTGGTTTTAACATGCTAAAAGATGGTGCAAAGGCTCATACAAATAAGCAACAAGAAGGGTAGACAACCCCTTAACACAAAATGGCTTCAAACCAACATGTTAAGGCCCAAAAATCAGAACTTTTTGTAGTTGAAAACTAGGCCCAAAACAGCATAAAGAGATGGCAAAATAAGTATATACAAAAAGCTTAAATATGGTAAGTCTTATACCTTTGAAGCACAGCACAAAACAACCACTCTCTTAGGCTCAAACAACCTTCCAAAAGCCCAAAATAGGTTCCAAGAGGCCTCAGCTCCAAGGTGGTCCAATTTGGTTAAGGGCTAGTGTGCAAATGTGTAGAGAATTTTAACATTCAAGCATAAAATAAGAGAAGAGAGAGAATTCTAGAGAGAGAGGAAGAAATTTGCTCAAAATTATCTAACCCTCCAAAATGGAGGAGAGACGCCCCTATATATAGAAAATCAAGCTAAAGTCTTTCATCCTCCATACACGTGTATGGAGATGAGCATCAATGAACAACAGCTGGCACAATTGGCAAATAAATATCTGAAAAAGGAGAAAAATGGCTGTTGGCCATCATCAGTGGCCGACCGGCCATCAATGTAGCCGACCGGCCACCACTAGTGGCCGACAGGCACAAGCCATGGCCGGCAGGCTAGGGGGATGGCCGACAGCCACCCTCTCCTCTAGAAGTGAAGCAACAAGCTCTTGGTCCACAACCAAGCACAAAACAGATAAGATTAGAGGCTCCAAGGCAAGGCGCTCAGCCGAGACATTCAGGGACTCAAAATGAACAGAGCAAGCACAATCATCGGGTGTTCAAACAATGACGTCCAAGTCTTGAGGACAGTAAAAAATGGGGTGTCTACAGTTCCACGACATTCAGGTCATTTATTCAGCTTTCTTACATTCTAGTCATCAAATTTTTATTGACACACTAAAACTGACATTTCAACTGAAATTTCCCCATACTACACTAATACACTGCATCTGAAACACTGCACTTCCATGCTGCATTCATACATTGTATGTGACTTCTGCATATACTCATTCTGCACACCATACTTGTATCTGATACGCATGCTGTGGCTGACATATGACAATTGCCTTTTCAGGTTCCATCCATATCGACAGCACCAGCGGTAGCTACAGCACCAGCACTAGCGGTGCCTCCTCTGGCGGCAGGGAGGAGAGGGAGACAAGCTCCGACACAGCCGAGGCAGAACCAGGGGTACCCGGGATGAGAGTGGCCCTTCAGAGCCCCTTCAGAGCGATAATGAGGCTAAGACTAGCGAGGCCGAGGAGGCAGCGAGTCAGCATGTTGAGTCATCCGAGAGTGGAGACGGTGACGCTGGCTTGGGTTTTGAGAGTAGGAGTGCTGATGCTGAGGAGGGCTCTGAGGCAGAGAGCGGAAACGGCTCCGATTCTGACTCTGATCCTAGTTTCAAACAGTGGCACCAATGGAGACAGTACTGTAAAGTCCTCTCCTCCGAGGAAAAGAATGAAGAGGGCTTATCGAGCCTGAGGCGACCAGCTCTGATTTTCTATAGTTTTTTCTTAGCTTCTTTTGTTAGTAGCGTTAGCACATTGTACAACTTCAGACGAGTTTTATTTGGTTTAAAAAACTTGTACTGCACTTTTGTAAAAACAACTATGATCGGAATGAAAACTAGTGTATTTTTAAAAAAAGTGTTGTATTTGTATCATGAGCACCGTATTGCATGAAAATGAGATTGAATTTGATATTGAAAACCAAATACTTGTATTGTCACAATAGTCTGAATCAGGGTAACGAACCGACCAACAACTGAAATAATCAAGTAATACAACTCAATAACAAATAACAACTCGATAAACAACAGAACAATTCGATATACAACAAAATGACTCGATAACAACTCGATGAACAAAACAACTCAACAACAACTTAAATACAACACAGCAAACTTGCTAAAACTAAAAAGACTCAAAACAGGACCTTGAAATGCAAAAGAAAATAGGACAAAACACATGCTTTTAGCATCCTCAACACACAGGTGAACAAGAGGACAAGCAAAACAGCCGTCGGCCATGGGTCGGCCATGAATAGTGGATGTCGGCGACTAGTGGTGGCCGGTCAGCTACCAAAGTGGCCTATTGGCCATCACCAGTGGCCTCACCAGTGGTCGGTCGGCCACTAATGTGAGGAACCTTCAAAATGTCGACACCTGGCTTACATTCACTGCCTTATCTTCTACAAAAGGTTTGAACTCATATTTTCTTCATTTCAGTTGCAAATTCTTCACAAATGGAGCCATTCTTTGCCAAAAAACTCTCGAATTTGATTGCAACTTTAGATGGCTTGGAAAAGCTAAATTTTTGGGGTTTCGGCATAAATGCACTATTCTCGCTAAGTCGTTCTCTGCTTTTTTTTTTCCGTTCCTACATGCCGTAGCTAGATGTTGGAATCCAATTACTTATGTTTTTAGGTTCGAGGGACAAGAGCTATGCCCGACAATCGAAGAATTTCAAGTGCTAATGGAGTCCCGGTGCGATGAAGAAATCTTGCCTCAGCCCCGTTTTGGTCACATCCAAGCTTTGGAAAGGATGTGCGGGCTGACTCTACACGAGGCCCGTTCCTTGGTTCACAACGGAGAGCTGGACATTCCCAATTTGATTCATCGATATTCTGATGCCCGCGACCGAAGTGACCTTCTTTGGTGGGGTTTTCGACAACACGCCCTTTGTTTGTGCATGTTAGTTCATTTCCTTCTTGCCCCCAGTTTCGGAGGGTCTAACATTGAGCTAGTTGAAGTGGCCCAAGGCCTAAAAGAGGGCAAGAGTTGTATTGGCTTGACATTGGCTAAGACTTTGATGGGTTTGGACGCCTTCCATCAGCGGGAGACAAACAAATTTGCGGGGAGTCCATTACTTCTGCAGATAATGTTTCCCACCTTTCTAATATGTATTTCTCACATCTCTCAGCATTTATGCTCTTTTTTTCTCTCAAAGACCTTTTCTTACTTTTTCTCTCAACATACATCTCTCTATTCTTTAATCTCTCTTTTCTTTCATCCCTCCCCAGATATGGCTTATGGACAAGCTGAAGGTAATGAACTCTTGCCCTGTATACTCAGCCCGAGCATACTTCTTCCACCAACAACTAGTTAATTTTCTGAATGAAGGATGGTGGTGCCATTAGATGTGCAACAGGTCTATTGCTGACATTGCTTGGCGTTGCCCCTGGTTTGATCTACCGGAGATGAGCTACAGCATGGCTCAATAACCTGGAATTCAACTGATTGGCCTGACACACTGTGTATTTTACTTTCCGTTCCGGTTCAGGCGTCAATTTGGACATGATCAGATTTGCCCAAAGGAGGGGGTAGAGTACCCAACTTCATTCCCCATCTGAGGTTCACAATTGGCTAGATACCTCACTGCTTAGAGGACAAGAGAACTTCTGGCTTCTGCCCCTAATTTCAATTGCGCTCTTTCTGGCGAGTACCTGACTTGGCTTGAAGATAAGGCGCAATCCGGGCCCATTTTAGCATCGAAAGCTTCCACAAGCATAGGGAGGGGACGCAGGAACACCTGATTCATCTATGCCCCATGTTTATTTGCTTTGATCTTACTTTTCAAGCTTTCTTTTTGAATTTAATAAAAGCAACTTTGATTTGTATCGAGAGTTGGAGAACTTTGTATTGAAATCAATGAAATTGAAGTTGTAAAAGGATTAATTTGAACAAAATCAGCTTTTATCAAAACTTTTCAAAACCATTTTCGATAAGGATCACAACTTGACGTGCGTGGAATCTATCCTTGAAATGTACAACCCTAAATCCGAAGATGGAAA
Source organism: Camellia japonica (assembly GCA_030407325.1). Lineage (NCBI taxonomy): Eukaryota > Viridiplantae > Streptophyta > Magnoliopsida > Ericales > Theaceae > Camellia > Camellia japonica. The sequence goes on from JAPPVO010000017.1 coordinate 16,492,638, forward strand.
ATTGCCCCTTGTCTAAATAGCACTACTTAGTATTGTAGCCAGTTCTCAGGGGCGATCATAACCGAACATTCAGATAGAGAATAGACAAAGATGAGCTAATCAACACATGGACAGGATAGTTGAGTTGGAGGTGTTTACGACCAAATTTCAGAATCAAGTTGCCCACGTATCCCGAAGATGGGAATCAGGCCTTACGTAGTTCAGTTCAGGTTCAATCGAGTATTAACGCTCTCTTTTTATGCTCTAACTTTTGCTAAGGTTGCCCTTTAGGGTTTTCAACCTTGCGAGCTCAGTTTTTCTTTATTTCCAATTTTTTGTGCTCTAACTTTTGCCTAGGTCGCCCTTCCGGGTTTTCGGCCTAGCGAGCCTCTCAGGGGTAATATTTCTTCAACTTGTCCATGTTGATTGGTTAGGAAAATTCTAGGCCATCCAGGTCCATAAGAATAATAGCTCCACCCGACCAAATAGTTTTGATGATATAAGGACTAGTCCAATTCGGTCTGGACTTGCCCCTAAGGTCATGGATGGGAGCTCGGTTGTCCTTCAGCAACAAGTCCTCTTTTTTGAGATTTCGAGACTTAACATTCTTGTTAAAAGCCCTGGCAATCCTACGTTGATAACCCTGAACATGGTATAGTGCTTTCAACTTTCTATTGTCAAACAGCATTAGTTCTTCGAACCTCCTCTGTTGCCAATCTGCCTCTGCTATCTGGCACTCGGCCATAACTCGCAGCGACAGAACTTCTATTTTGATCGGCAGAACAACTTTCATCCCATAAACCAGAGAGTACGAAGTTGCTCCAGCAGATGTCCGAATTGAAGTACTATAGCCTCAAAGTGCAAATGGCAATTTGTCTAGCCAGTCCCTATAAGTCTCCACCATTTTCTGCAAAATATGCTTGATGTTCTTGTTGGTGGCCTCAACAGCTCTGTTGGTTTGTGGTCGGTATGTGGATGACTTATGAAAAGCCACATTGTATTTCTTCAACAAGTCGATCACTTCTTTCTTGAAATGGGGGCCATTATCCGAAATGATCTTGTTCGCGACTCCATAACGACAAATGATGTTATTTCGAATTAACTTAGCCACATGTGCTACTTTTAACACTACATAAGACTGAGCTTACACCTACATTGTGAAGTAATCAATTGCCACCATAATGTACTCATGCCCATTTGACCCTTTCGGTGTGATTGCGCCGATGACGTCGATTTCCCAGACTGAGAAAGGCCATGGTGAAGTCATGTTGTACAGCTTTGACGGCGGGATGTTCATGCGATTGGCATGAATTTGGAATTTGTGGCATCGTCGGACAAAATCAATACAATCCTCCTCCATGGTAGACCAGTAGTAACCTTGCCTGAGGATCTTCCAAGCTAACATTACTCCGTTCATGTGCGCTCCACACTCTCCCCCATGAATGGCCTCCATTAGGTGCTTTGACTCTTCTGTGTCAACACACAGCTTGTGTATTCACCGTATTTCCTCTTATCTTTGGCATTTTCCCCTGGTGGATAAACCTGCTTTTCCAAGAAGTTCTAGATATCATAAAACCAAGGGTTTTGATCTTGCACTTCATCTATTGCGGTGATAGACTCGTAGGCTGGCTTATATCTCTACTCAATAATGATTGGACATATTTGGACTCCAAATGGGATATCTATCATGAAAGATAGAGTTGATAAGGCGTCAGCGAACCTATTGTTCTCTCTTAGTAGATGCGTGAAGGTCAGTTTCTCAAACCTAGGAATCAGAACATCCAGGGTCTGCTGATAAATCTTCATCTTTTCTTCTTTGACCTTCCAGTCTCCTTTTGCTTGAGATACAACCAGGTTCGAGTCCCCAATGACATCCAACCTTTTTGCCCCTAGTTCCAGGGCAATTTCCAAACCAGTGATACACGCTTCATATTCTGCTTCGTTGTTGGATACTTTGAACCGGAGTTTGAAGGCTAAGGGTATATAGGAAATGTCGGGTGATATCAGCAACACCTCTATCCCATAACCGTACTGGTTAGATGCTCCATCAAAGTACATTGTCCAAATCTCTTTCTCAACTTGCAGAATAGCTTTATTTGGGAACAAGTATTCTACCGTTTCATCCCCTTCCACTTGGTGATCTGCCAGGAACTCTGCTACCGCTCTCTCCTTAACAAACTTGCGAGTAACATATTTCAAATCAAATTCGGAAAGGAGAAGCAACCAATGAGCTAGCCTACCCATAAGCGCTGGTTTCTCGAAAAGATATTTGATAGGATCTAATCTCGAAACCAGAATTATGGAGTGAGCTAACAAGTAGTGCCTCAACTTCCTGGTTATCCATACTAAGGCCAAGCAAGCTTTCTCGAGCGGAGTGTAACGAGTCTCATAATCCAGCATCTTTTTACTCAGGTAATAGATGGCTTTCTCCACTTTATCTTCAGATTCCTAAGCAAGCATGCATCCCATCGTTGTGTCCGTTACTGACAGATACAGAATCAACGGCTTCCCCGGCTCTAGCGGCGACAACACAGGTGGGCTCTGAAGGTACTGCTTGATCTGCTCAAAAGCAAACTGACATCGGTCGTCCCATCGAATTTCTTTCCTTTCTTTAAGAGACCAAATAGTGGTTCACAAGTCAAGGTTAATTTTGAAATAAACTGTTTTATGAATTGCACTTTACCTAGAAAGCCTCGCAACTTTTTTTCAGTCCTTAGGGTGGCATTTCTAAGATGGCCTTGATTTTGGAAGGATCTACCTCGATGCCCCTCTGTGTGATCAAGAAACCCAACATTTTCCCTGTTGTTACACTGAAAGTGTATTTCTACGGATTCAACCTCAACCGGTATTCTCTGATCCGTTGAAAGAATTTCTTCAAGGCGGTGTAGTGGCTCTCTCTTTCTTTGGACTTGACAATCTTGTCATCCACATACACCTCAACCTCTTTGTGGATCTGTAGACACCCCATTTTTGACCGTCCTCAAGACTTGGACGTCACCGTTTGAACACTCGATGATTATCCATGTTTGTGTTCGTTTGGAGTTCCCGGAGGTCTCGGCTACACGCCTTGCCTCAGGATCTCCGGACTCGGCTGTTTTGTGTCTGGTTTTGCACCAAACACTTGTGCTTTGCCTTGGAGGGGCAGGGAATGCCTTGTGAGGCATCCCCACACACCACCGGCACTAGCTAGAGGCCACCGGCTGGTTTTTGTTGCCACCGGCAATGTAGATTGCCGGTCGGCACTCTTTGTTGCCGGTCGGCACTCAATTTTGTGAAAATGACAATTTTGAGTGGCCGACCACTGTTCATCTACTTTTTGTAGATATTTTGTGCCAACTGTGATAGCTGGCACCCACCCCTTTCCCCTCCATACACGTGTATGGAGGGATTTCCCTCTTGGAAGGCTTGTTTTGTAAGCTTTACAAGAGGGAATTGCCTATATAAGAGAGGTCTTCTCTTGGCATTAGGGTTAGAAATTTTGGTTAGAAAGGTGAGAGGGAGCTCTGGTTTTAGGGTTAGGGTTCAACACATATCCTATATCTATATTTCTCTCTTGTTTGTGTGACTAGGTGTTTGTGTCTTACTATTGCACATCAACACCTAGTGTTTCACCTTTCCTTGGTTTCTGAGGTTCCAAGAGGTTGTGCTTGGTGTTCTTGGCTGGATTTGAGCCCAAGGAAGCAACAACATCAACACTTGTGAAGGTGGTCAACAAGGGTGAGAATCTTGCCTTTTATTCCCCATTTTTACATCCTATTTTTACTTGTCTTAAAGTTGTTTTTGTGTTTAGTGTATAACATAAAAAAAGTTCTGTTTTTAGGCCCTCTTGATAGTTTATTAAGAGTGTTTTGTGCTTTGGGGAAGTTTGACCCCTCTTAGGCCTTGTAAGGCCTCTTTTTGTGCTATTTTGTGCAAGTTTCGAGACTTTGGTGTTTGGGCCTCTTCACCACTGAAATCTTGAGGGATTTTAGTGGTGGAGATGGTGCCTTGAAGTCTCCAAAAGGGGAGGGCCACCCCCTCTCCTTGTTGTCCTTGAAAGGGACCATTTTTGGTCTCTTAAGGAAGTCTTTGTTCAAGTGTGTGTTGAGCATGCCATGGCTGTATTTTATGCTTATATTGCCATGTTATAACTTTGTATTAAGTTGGTTTTGGTACTCCATGCATGTTTTGCATAGATGCTTTGTAATGCCATGTTTAGGCCTTAAGTTGCTTTGGGTTGTAAACCTTAATTCTAGCATGTTTTAGGCTTAGCTTTGTGAAGCTCTTGTGCTTATTTCATCATGTTTTAGGTCTGTCCATAATTGTTTGGGTCGATCTTGGCATGTTTGGTATAGCCTCTTTGTAGTTTGGGCTGTTGGCCTTAAATATGTAAGTGTATAGCATGTTTTGTTTGCATCATTTCAATGGTTTGGAACCATTTTCCATGCTATTTCAGTCCCTTTAACATGCTTGTATGCTTGCCTTGCATGCCTCTTTAATGCCTTATGAGCTTGTGTTGTATGCTCCTTGAAAGTGCATTTGTGCATGCCTTTGAATTCAAGCCATTTAGATGCCATCTAGGTGGTCCTTTGGGCTTGGTTTTATGCACTAAAAAATCTGTTTTAGTTGTTTAATGCATGCCATGCATGATTACATCAAGTGTGGTTCAATCCCCCTTTGGCTTGCCTCAAGTACTTGGACCTTAATTGCATGCCTTGCTCATCTTGTTTGCTTGATTTGGCATCATATTCTTACATGATTTTCAAAGCTTTCCATGCATGCTAGTTGTCCATACTTAGCCTCTTTTAAGTGTGCTTGAAAGTTGCTTGCTTGATGCTTAGGTTTGTGCCTTGACATGTGCATGTGTGTATGTGTGTTTGGTCTCATTTCCTTTGCATTTTGGCCATTGTTTTAGGCCTATTTAGGGCTGCCTAAATCGTGTTTAAATCCCTCTTTTATTTGGTTTGCATGCTTGCCTTGCATGCTTGCTTGTATGTTTGTATAAGTGCCTTGCATTGTTCATATTACATGTTAGTCAATATGTCTAAGATTGCATGGCATTGTGCATACTTGGCCTCTTGAAGTGAGTGTGATAGAGGTTAGGATTCTTTGGTTTGTTTGCTTGCCTTGCATTTCATTTGAAATAGAAGTTGCACACTTGGCTCTTTGGGCCATCATGCATGGAAATGCGTGATTGGTGGCCCGAGAATCGAGGCACATCCTCCCTTGAGTCATTAACATGATAGGGAGTGTGATTGGTGCATAAATGGCTTGAATTGTATTGCCATGCAAGTTTTGCCCTCTGCTGCTGTGAGTTGCAGGTTCTGCAGGAACTTATTGCCGGTCGGCAGTATTTAGTGCCGACCGGCAGTCAATAGACAGCCGATGGATTCATTTTGTGCCGGTGACCACAAATTCACTGCCGGTGATCATTCTACTTGGCCGGTGATGATTCCCAGTATCCTGAGAGGCATCCTTGGGACTTTGGCAATTTTCAGAAGGGCAAAGCAGGGAAAACAGAGGCAGGCTAGGCATGGCAGTGCAATTCCGAGCGGAATCCGAGCGCGCATGCATTGAGCCCTCTTCCCGAGGCGGTTTACTGTTTTTTTTAATTAGATTAATTAATTTGTAATATTTAATTAGCTTGCGTAGTTAGTTAAATTGTATTATTATTTGGTCCCTCCGAGCAAGGGCAAATCTGTAATAAGTGTGCGTGAGTGGCATGTATGTCTTCCAACCCCCACTTCTTTCTTCCCTTTTATTTACCTGCTTACGATGGTAGATTAGGGCACATTTATTTTAGCATACCTTATGCAATGCATGCGTGCATCCATGCATTTGTTTTACATGCACCGGGCTCGGTACATCATACAAACCGCATTGTATTTTCAATTTCCAAATTGAATACGTGTATCGAGTTGTAGCATCTCACATGCCATTTTAGGGTTAGCCGAGCCTATCCTAAACTGCATTTCTGTATGCGATGCATTAGTCACTCTAACATGAACTAGGACATGCATTTTTGCTAACTAGTTTATTGTTTTGGCACGAAGTACGATGTAAGTTTTTACGCTTTAGCATCTCGCATGCGTGTGAATGTTAACCTGACAGTAGGCTTACCATGTGGCTAAATGCTTATATGAGATAAACTGTTTGAATGCCTGTGGGTGGAGGTTGGATTGTTTGAGTTGGAAAAACTCGTTGAAATCCGTGTTTTAGCCTACTTGCGAGTAGCAAATTCCAAAGCCTTTTCAAAACGAACGGATATGCAATGTTTATTCCCAAATTAGGCAATCTAGTCTATACTTGTTTGCTGTGCGCATAACATAGTAATTCTAGGCTAATAACCGGAATAAGAACACATACGTTTTCAAAATTAGATATCACGGTTAGTAGAGGCTGGTCTTCGGACCGGGCGAAAGGGGGTGCTCATAGCTGACCTTCCCTAATCGTACCCAAGCTCCCGAGCCAAGACATTTGGTGATGACGGACACGTGGCCTTCGGCACCGAGTCAGGGTTTCCTAAATTTCCCATTTTAAAAATATTTAGGTGGCGACTCTGTATCTGGCAAAGCAGTCCATGTTTGGCACTTCTTTTCAAAATCCATTTTTTTTCAAAACGATTCGCCAGAGTTGGACTCTTTGGTTCAGATTAAGAACCGTGACAATTTGAGTCCGAACTGTAGTCAACCCAATATGAACGGAACGGGACATAACCCTCCCGGGGCGTTCGGGGACATCTACAGTTTCTGGATCATATCATGCAGAATTGTGGTTGCAGCCCGTTGATAGGTAGCCCCAATATTCTTCAACCCAAACGGCATCACCCTGTAGCAGTAGGTTCCCCACGGCGTCGTGAAGGCAGTTTTTTCTCTATCCTCGGGTGCCATCAAAATCTGGTTATACCCAGAAAATCCATCCATGAAGAAGAGCAACGCATGATCTACGGTGAAGTCCACCAATTCATCGATGTGTAGTAGATGAAAGTCATCTTTCGGACTAGCTCTGTTCAGATCCCTGAAATCCATACACACCTGAATTCTGCCGTCTTTCATTGGCACTAGAACAATGTTGGCCAACCAAGTCGGATACTTAGATACTAGCAAAAACCCTAGGTCTATCTACTTGGTGACCTCTTCCTTGATCTTCAAAGCCCAATCTGAGTGTATTCTCCGTAGCCTCTGTTTGATAGGTAGGGCCTCGGGGTCAAGAGGGATCTGATACTGTACAATCTCAGGATCGATTCCAGGTCTGCCTTCGTAGGACCATGCGAAAACATCTTTGAAATCTTTTAATAAAGCGACTAAGCACTCGCGCTTCTCCGATGACAACGTGGACCCGATCTGGACCAGACGCGAATCCTTCTCAATACCCACATTAATTGAAATGATTTCATCAACAAGGGGTTTTACAAACCTCTCCTCCTCTCGATTAATCAAATGTTTCAAAACCAAAGGAATTTCTTCCTCATCGTTTTCATCAAAATTTTGAAAATCATGATCAATGTAACAAACAAGAGGCACAGAGAAGTACTTAGAATCTGTAGTGGCATTCTCATTGAAAAGATCCAGCTCATCTAGTTCCTCGGTTACAACCGACTCAAAGGAAAAAAAAAAAGACAACCTGGACAAAACCTTGGCATCCGGGTTATCAATCCCAAGAATACCGAAATCAGACTCAGACGAACCAGAATCTGATTCCGACACCACAGACTCTATGGAATCAGATTCTGGTTCACTACCTAACTTAGAACTGCTAGATATGTAGCCCTCTTCCAGTTGCCAAGTGAGGGATGATGCGTCAGATGCATCCAGAATACTGCTAGAAGGGTTCGCACCCGGTTGGTCTCTGATCATGGAAACCGTTAGGTCATCCCCCAAGCTCTCTGGGTTGATCTGAGGATCCGAAAGGAGACATGCCAGTGCTACTCCTACCTTAAGTTCACTTCTGTCGGAATCACTTTATGTGCCCTTAGTAGCTTCAACAGTAATTGGGTCAGCCTTTTCTTCCGTATCACTGTCTTGCAGCTGCAAGTCAAAGAAGATCTCAAAGCCAAAAAACCCCTGCTTTCCAAAGTTGAACCAGGGTTCGGGAAAACCGCAGAATGGGAAGTCTTCACCCTCCTGAATAAAATAGCCATTCAAGGTTCCCCGAATTGGTCGGTGCACAAGCTCGTAGTGCTTTCTAGTCTGCTTAGCTCTGGCCCTTCCAGCCATTTTTTTCCTTTTCCTCACCCAGTCCTCTTTGGTGGGCATATAGCCTAGACCAAAGACATGTGGGTTATGTCGCACATCGGCTAATGCAGCGATGCCTTTTCGGCCACTTCTTCCTAATCCCATTCTGGGTATGTGTTGCAACTTGTTCATAAAGTACATAGATTGGGCGCTGACATAGAAGCCCTCATCGATAGCTAGGATATTGTGCACTACCTAGGCCTCAACTAAAGGTAAACCCTGAAAGGAAGACATCCTCTTCACCATGCACAATCTCCGGCACAGGCGTAGTGACCTCTGGCGGAGGATGTACAGATGAATTCCCAAAGACTATGGCCATCCCTTTTCCATGGGGGTACTTCAGCATTTGGTGGAGGGTGGAAGAGATAGCTCTTACTTGGTGTGGCCAGGGTCGCCCAAGTAGTAGGTTGAAAGTGGCTGGAACATCTAGGACGTGAAATTTAATATCATGTTGAGTGGGTCCAACCTGCACTCTGATCTGAACTGTTCCCATCACCTCTCTGCTTGTATTAGCATAAGCTCGGATCACCTGGGCTGTAGGTACAAAATCAGCCAGTTTCAGGCCAATAGCATAAGCCATGCGGCATGGACAGACGTTGATTGTTGACCCGGTGTCGACTAATACGACTGGTATCCACTTCTCTCGGCATTCTACGGATATGTATAGAGGCTTGTTATGTGCAGAGCCTTCTGGCGGTAATTCCTTGGCGCTAGATATGTAGCCCTCTTCCCGGGAAGACTAATCCCACCAGTTGTTCTGGGGTAGTCTTAATGGACAACTTGGCTTTATCCATCGCCGACAGTATAGCTTGTTTGTGCACTCGCGAAGCCATAAACAGCCCCCAAATAGATATGCCAGCTTGAATCTTCTTCAACTGTTTCAGCACAGCCTCTTCCTCTAACTGCTTTTCCTTCTGTTTCTCTACTTCTTTATCTTTTTCGGATGCCTCAGGTTGGTCTAGATACAGGGGTTTGAAATATCAGCCACTTCTTGTCATGTGGTCAACTTCTTCCACATACCAGGTATTGTCAGGAAGGCCTTCACCCCAATCCTCATCGATGTGGACAAGATGCAGATCATCATCTTCCCACCACATACCTCCGGCAACTGACAAGCAATTGTCCGGTTCTGGTCTAAGTGTTCTCTCAGCAGAAACATTCCCCACGGGGCGTTGAGCTATTCCAACTTTCCGATCACTTGCACTCATTTCTTGCCCAAACCGCTCCAACGCGGCTTCTTGTTCTGTATGTACAATGCTAACAATGCCCAGTTCCTGAGCCAATTGCTTTTCACCAGTGCTTTCCAGTAGTTTACCCTTCCTATCGGCCGTTCCAGCCATTGCAGCGATTCCCGCTTTCTATTCTACAAGCTTTGATTCAGCTCCCTTATCTATATCGGATTCATCACTTAGCCATCCAAAATTGTCTATTGACTCGTTGTTCATCACTTAGCCATTCAGAATTGTCTATTGATCAGTATCATGACCATGTTGTTGGTAAAAAGCAAAGTATTTGGCCGGGTTGTGTTTCGGAGGGAGAGGATCGGGTAGTGGGTGTTGTTCTAACAGCTTAAGATGGCCATTTTTTATTAGGACCCCTAAGGCTTTGGATAAAGACATATAGAGCGGGGTGATGACCCTTTGGTTTCGGGCTTGATGGCTCGAGGTTTGTGAGGTTGTATTAGAGGTGTTGGCGAACGGGTTGGCAGTTTTGGGTGTGGTGGTGACCATGCTCACATCCAAAGGTCGTGCAGAGGTGCCACTAGTCGTGGCTACATTAGAGCTGCTTGTAAAGGGCCTTTTGGGCTATTCCTTCTCATGGTCTATCAGACCCTACTTCATCGCATCTTCAATTTGAACCTCTATTTCATAAAGCTCAGCAAATGTAAACAAAGGCATGACTATCATTTTTTGTAATAATCTTCCTTGCAAGTTACGGACCACCATTCTGATTTGGTCCTTTTTAGACGGCTGGATAGTCATCATAGAGGCCTTAGCCCTCCACCGGGTCACAAAATCCAAGAAACCCTCATTCGGCTCCTGGCGAGTCACTTTGAGATCACGAGTTGTGACCTTGATCTGGGTATTGTAGGAATACTGCGCGATGAAGGTCTCGGCCATTTCCTCCCAGTTTCTTTTCACAGAGTCTTCAAGCTTGGCATACCAAATGGCCACTATACTCGACAAGGTATGGCCAAAAAGTGACAACTTCTGTAATCTAGTGAGACACATTGGTCGTAGGATATCAAAGAATAGCCGTAGATGGACCATGGAATCCTCAGAGTCGTCAAATCGGTTTATGTGCGGCATCTTGAATCTGTCCAGCAGAGTCACTGCCGAGTCAGTGTATCCATCCTCAATATCAGGGATTGAATTCACGCCCTGCGCCTGTTTAAAGAGCTTTTCTAGCTTGTTGACCTTCAGTGCAGTGGGGTCAACCTTGAATTCAAACGGTGCCTTTATTTGGTAAACTAGTGCCTTGGAGGTCTGAGATGGGATCGGATCTGCCGGGATGCCCATATTTTCTTGGACATTGATTGTGACCGCGGGTACTGGAATTCCTGCTGGGGGTGCATGGGATGCAGAGGCTACTACCGGTTGTGGTTGCTGTTGTTGAAGCCTATCTATCACTTCTGCTTGGCAGGCTACGACCTCGGCTTGGCAGGCTGTGGTCTCAGCTTGGCGGGCTGTGGTCTCAGCTTGGCGGGCAGTATCTAGCTGTATAGTCTCAATGGTCTATTGGAGCTGACGAAGCAGATCTTCCATGATGACTGGAGGATGTTGAGCTATCAAAATTGGCTAATACTCTCTTTCTAGAGTGGAAGACTGGGCCTGACTGGGCGCAGGCCAAGCGAAAGGTGACTGCTGAACCGGTGAATTCTGCCTAATCCTCCTCCGTCTAGTAACCGGTGGGAGTGAAACAAACACTGGCTGTCCCTTGACTAGATCCCCAGATCTACAAATCCTTCTCACTCGGGTCCAGAGTGCTTGGGGGGTAACAAAATCATCTGAAGCAATGATGAAAAACTACCTTGCAAAAAAAAGAAATAAAGCAAAAAGAAAATAAAAATCAGAAACCGCACAGCCCCTCTGCTTAGATTCTAATCAGTACACTGATGTAATCAAAGCTGTAGAACCAGGGTCAAAACTGAATTCTGCCTCCCAAAAATTGATGCCCAGACTTGCAACTGATATATACATTTTTGCAGAGTTTCACTCTAAAAAGCACATATCAAGCAAGTGAAAGCCAAAACGCCCCTATGGTGGGATAGGGTTACCCTGTCCTAGTTTCGTCAGGAGCTAGGGTTTCACTATGCACAACAAGTGGCTTCACACAATCCTGCATTCAGGTAAGTAACCTGTCCTAGTTTGGAACAGTCTCTATGGTTTCTGATATGCAACTAGGTCAATTGGTCAAAAAGGGTACCTCAGCAAGACTACCTAATATACCTCTCACACCTAACATCAAGAAGTGAAAGCATGATCAAACAATACAACGGTAATCCAAATCCAAGGGTTATGTTCCCATCATGGCAGGGCCGCAACCGGTCAGCCTTTTGGCAAGCTTTTCCAAGAAAGCCTCTGGCAAACTATTCAGGAATAGTAGATGGAAAACACTGTGACTTAGGTGCACCAATGCAAATACAAATGCAAAGAAACACATAAGTGTAAATAAAAAGTCATATCATAAGTTCGAGTCAAGTTCTCTAAATCCCCAGCGGAGTCGCCAGAAACTGTGGCTCGCCTTTTTTGCGTCCCCTTTCGAATCGTTTGAAAAGAAAGGCCTCACAGTTCGGACTCCCGTTGTTTTGAATCTAATCTCACAAGTACAATGTGAAACTGATAAATACCAAAGAGTCCAAATCTAGCAAATCGTTTTGAAAAATTGATTTTGAATCAAAAAATGCCAAAATTGGACTGCTTTGCCAGATACAGAATCGCCACCTAAATGTTTTATTTTTGGAGAAATTTAGGAAAACCATGACTCGTGCCAAAGGCAATGTGTTTGTCATCACCAAAGTTGCCTCGGCTCGGGAACTTAGGTACGAGAGGGAAAGGTCATGAATTGAGCATCCCCACTCGCTCGATCAAAGATCAGCCACTACTAATCATGATATTATTTTTATAAACATTATGTGTTCTTGTTCCAGTTTTTAGACTAACATTACTATGTGATGCGCACAAGCAAGTATAGACTAGTTTGCTCAATTTGGAACAATTCAACTCACGTTTGTTTGCGAAAAGGGTTTGAATTTGCCACCTCAAGTGGGCTTAAATATGCGGATTTGCCACCAAACAAAGTGGGCTTAAAACATGATTGCCACTCAACAGAGTGGGCTTAAAACGCACATCCGTTTAATTGTTCCGATTCAAACAACAAGCCTTTATCCACAGATATTCACGCAGTTTAGCATTTAAGTACATAGCCTCATGGCAAGTATGCTAATCATGGCAACATTCACACTTATGCAAGTATGCTAAAGCGTAAAAACTCACCTAGTACTCCAAGCCAAAACAGAAACTAGTTAAAAAGATGCATGATTCCTAACTATACAAGATGCCTAATGCAACATATGCAATAACGCAATTAATAAGCTCGGCTACTAATATGGCATATGAAGCGATTTGAAAAACATGCGGCTAAACACGTATTCAAAGAATTATTGAAATGACGATGCAGTTTGAATGATGCACCAAGCCTCGGTGCATGCAATACAAGATGAATGGATGGAAGCATGCGATATGCTAATTAAAACATGTCCCTAATCTAACCATCAAAGGCGACTAAATAAAAGGGAGAAAGACGTGGCATTGGAAAACATACATGCATGCAGGCACACTTATTACAACATTACGCCCTCGCGAAGGAGGGTCCGAATGAATAAGCTAACCAACTAGCTACGCTAATTAAGCTAACTAATTATTACAAAACTCAAATTAATTAACTATTCTAGTTAACTAATTACAAAACGAAATCGAATAATTAGTTAAACTAATTAATTATTTACAATACTTAATTAGCTACAACTAATTAATTACAACACATGCTTGATCTAATGCTAATTAAACTAATTAGCTAATCCCGGGAAGCGAGGGATGCATGCATGCTCGATTTTTCACCCGAAAAGCCACTGCCTTGCTGCTGAAAGCCTTGTTTGCACATATGAACACCAACAAAGATGTCCACTTCCAGAACACCTCTGCTCTACCTTACCAATACACTGTGCAAATTTCATTGGTGGCCGACAGGGGACCGATCGGATACCAATGGTAGCCGGTCGGCCACTGGTGATGGTTGTCGGCCATTGCTGTTTTGAACCTCCTTGCTGCAACAGAGAGCAAAACAGAGCAAAACAATCTATTTCTCAAGGGTTGTTTGCACACTTTGCCTCTCATTTTCATGGGGAAATCAAAGGAGGGACAAGCTTTAGTTCACAATCCATCAATCAAGCAAATTCATTGCATGATGGCTTGTGAAACCAATTGTGCAAGTTCAATAAATGCACAACAAGACTAAAATGTCCATCACCCTGTCATGCATGATCAAAGGCAATGGAGACCAAGGAAAGTAACACATTTTATCACTTTTGAGTATGAAATGTCCCATTTACCTTGTGTTCAAATTAACGTCCAATTTGAGCACATGCAATGCAACACAAAGAGATGCTTATCTTGCCTCTTTTACTTGCCAATTTTGTTTACTCATTTTAATTACCAAATCATCCTTTAATCCATTAAGTCCGTTGATGAGTGTCCTCTAATGGAAAGAGGGCTCAAACCCCAAGTTACTTTGGGCATGAAAGAGGCATTACACTGTTAGTAATGAACCCCATATGGGATTAAACCATTAGGCGTAGCACCTCCATTTCACACTTAGGCAAACAAGTGGTTTGAAACCACTTTCAAAGCAAAACCAAAAAGTGAAGAAATGAGGGAGGTTGCAGAGATTATAAATGCTGAAATGAAGTGAGAAAAAGCACTAAAACATGAAATCAACTCAAACCAATTGTGGTTAAAGCTTTAAAACACTAAGCTAGTGAAAGGGGTTACACTACAACTATGTAAAACAAGACTCAAAAGACCCAAACAGCCCAAAACAAAGCTAAAACAGGTTATTTCAGTGGCTAAAACATGCTGGACTTGAGCTAAGTTAAGCTAGAAAAACATGCTAACATGTGAAGCTAACTAGGCATGCAAACAAGACACAAGGAGGGGAGGCTAACCCCTCCAAATTTGGACCTCAAAATAAGTTTTTTACCACTGAAAAATCTTCAGAATTCAGTGGCTAAAAGGCCCAAAAAAGTTGATTTGAAAGTGATGAATAAAGTCACAAAAGCTTTACAAACTAATAAGCATGAAGGGTGAACCACTCCCTAACTAAAAAACGGCTCAAACTAGCACTTTTAGGCCACAAATAGAGTTTTTCCCAGTTCAAAACCAGCCCCAAAACAGTAAGAAAAGATGGTAAAACAAGCATGCAAAACAAAGTAAACAAGGCAAGTAAACTACCTCTTGAAGCAAAGAACAATTCTAGGCACAAGACCAAGCTAAAACCACCTTCAAGAGCTCGAAGAAGACCCCAAGTTACCTCAACTCAAAGGTAAGAGGATTTGATTTAGGATGTGTATGCAAAAGTGTAGAGAAAACAAGCACTTGGGCACAAAATTGTAAGAGAGAGAGAGAGAGAGAGAGAGAGAAATCTAGAGAGAGAGATTTTTGCTGTAAATTTTCTAACCCTCCAAAATGGGAGAGGAACCCCCCCTATATATAGGAAAACAAGTCTTGAGCTTAGAAACATCCTACCATACACGTGTAGGGAGATGCAGCTCAATGTGCTAATAGCTAGCACAACTGTCAACAATTATCTAAAATATCTAGAAAAAGAGACTGGTGGCCGTTGGTCACCACGGGTAGCCGACCGGCCACACCAATGGCCAACAAGCACAAGCCATGGCCGACAGCCTATGGTTGTGGCTGACAGGTCACCACAAGTTCCAGGTACCAAGTTTTGATCCAAACAAGGCACAGAAAGGACAAGGTCTAAAGGCTCAAAGACAGGGCATTCCGTCGAGGACTTCAGGCACTCAAAACGAACATATGCAACCATAATCATCAAATGCACAAGTGATGATGTCCAAGTCTTGAGGACGGCCAAAAATGGGGTGTTTACAGTCGGCAATGGCCAGAGGTTGGTCGTGGCTGCTGCTCCCTCCACATGATTCTTCTCCTTGGACTACCCTCCTACTTGGAAATGGCTCAACTTCAGTCAAAGTTATACCTTCTCACAATCTTCCATCGTTAGCACTTAGCACACCAGTTGGAAGGAAGGCAAAGCATAGGATAAACAACAATCTAGCTACCAAGTGCTATTAATAAGCTTATTACATCTGCCTTTTCATTATTTTGAGTCTTGAAAACCCTTTTAGATATGTTTTTCATCATTTCCAATAGATTAGATTCACAGCTTACATTTGTTATCCGTTTACATAAAATTGATTTGGAGCATCAGATATAGGCAATACACATGATGCTCCAAGACTACTCAATGATTACACACTAATACATAAAATGATAAAAAAATCAAAATGACTAAATTCAAACATAGGTTTGAGAAATACACAAGTTGGCTAATGTGAAAAAAATTATAAAAAAATAAAAAAATAATAATGAGTGTTGCTAGAGATGCTCTTATGATTCCGATGTGTATTTATCAATATGGTTTCACAACTTTTTTGTAATTATAACTAATATATTTGGGATTACTGAAAAATATCTTTAAGCAAGCCAAAAGAGGCTCACAAGCATGGAAAGAACCAGTTTGGTATAGTTTTTCTCTAGTTAAAAATTGATAATCAGAAAATAAAATTTAAAAACACTCCTCTTTTGGCTTTCAAATAATCAATTTTCTTTTAGTGTATTTAGTTATTTTCGCCTCATAAGTTATAAATAGAAACTGTACCAAATACTTTTTTAATATTAAAAAAAAAACCTGTAAGCCACTCAATTTGCTGCACCAAACAAAGAGACACAGAGAATCTTAATGTAAACATAAAATAATTCAATCACATCACAAACAAATTCAAGCAAAAACAAATCTATCAATCTTAAGCAAAGCTTTCAAAGTCGATAAGTAAAAAGAGAATGAAACAACGGCATAGCAGTGTTCCCAAAAGTTTCAACCTTTTCATGGATGGGTAGTAAGGTAAGTCTGAATTGCAGCAAGGATAGTCTGAAAGACACTCAATGTAGTTGCCAAAATTGCAGCAGTGACAGCAATGAAAGTCCAAGGGTTCCTAAAATATGTATGAAGCCACTCTGCTATCCAAATCTTCATGCTGTTTCTATGATGCTTTTCAATTTTTTTTTATTTTTTTATTTTTTTCAACATAAACATGAGGGCTTGGAACCAAATCGGTGGCTATCTCATTGAACAGATCAACCACATGTTTGTCACTACCAAGAAAGTTGACCAATATACCCTTAGCCCTCAACACCTTCACATCTTCATCCCGATCAATAAGAGAATCCATGAAACATATGTAAGAGGTCACACCAACATCAGTTATACTATCTAGGCAAGCCTCATAGGCCGCCAAGTTCAACAGAATAGACTTTGTTATGTCATCAATGATAATTGGAGGAAGTTGGAGAGTCCCAGAAGTGCATGTAGACTTGAAATCTATGTATGTCAATTGAGATGTCTTGCTTGGCTTGAACTGGATCCCAACTGACGTGAAGTCCCTGGCTGACCGACAAGAGAACCAATCACCAGTAATGTGACATCCGATGGAAGTTGTTGAATCAATATATTGCCTGCGAACGAGTTCAAGAAATGAATGGGGGTTTGTCTTCAGAATTCCTTTGCTGCATCATCTCACGATGGCTTTGTGTCTGCCAAACATTCTTCTGAAAAAAGTTCTCCATTAGCCCACCTCTTTCACCAGGCCCACCTCTTTCCTTTGCTGCATCATCTTAAAATTTACTTAAAATATAGGTTGTTCTCTATAATTCTAAAAATTACATTTTGCCTTTTCAAATTTCTAATGGCATAATAAATAATCTATTTTATTAAAAATTATCAAGTTAATCAACTATTTTAATGATATCATAAATATATTTTATTTAATAATTCAAGTAATTATTTTGTTAATTCATTTAAATAAAAAAAAATCTAACAATGAGATATTTGTAATTTTTAAAATCACAAAAGATAATGTATATTTTAAATAAAAACGTATTTGTAATTTATTCTTTTGAAAATTACATTCTGTTCTTTTATTTTTCAAATGGTATAATAAATTACATTTGTTATTAATAAATTAGCAAGTTAATAAAAAGTTTTTAATGATATTAAAAATATATTTTAATTAATTAATAATTTAATTTTATTATTACATAGGAGAGACCAAATCAAACCAAACCTTAAGTACCATTAAATGGGGTCGGCTAGATAAATCCTTCTTCTCTACGCGACTCTATCAAATGCCATTTTGTTAGTCAAATTAAGTAGATTCATATCTCCATTTATTATGCTAGCCAAAGTCAATTTAGGTCTATCTTGTTCCCTAACAATTCCATCTACCGTCTCTGCATCGCATCTCTTCACTACTGCTTCTATTGGTGTCCGTTAAATATGACCAAACCATTTCAATCTATTCTCTTTCAACACTTCGTAGAAAAGAGTAATTAAAAATTTTAACAAAGACATATTTGTAATTATTAGAATCCAATTCATATTTTAAGTAAAAATTACTTGATCATGAAGCTTTCCCAAATGTATAAGAGCATCCACAATGGATCTGTTAGTAGGTGTGTTAGTGTCAGTGGCTAAACATTTAGCCAGCCACAGTAACTTTTGTCTTCACAGTGGAAGTGTTAAGAAATGTGTTGGTGGGGTGTGTTAGTGTCAGCTGTTAACTTTTTTGTTAACTGTGGCTAGTGTTTTAGCCACAGAGAAGAGAAGAGAGAGAGAGAGAGAGAGAGAGAGAGAGGGACGTGGGAAAGTACCGTGGGGTCGTCCCTCCGGATGTTCGGCCGGTCATCCCCCACGGACGTCTGGACCCTTGAAAAAAAATAAAATAAAATAAAAATTGGGACTGACCAGTTGGTCGGCCAGACGTCCGATTAGTCAACCGGCGGTCAACTGCAATTTTTTTCTTTTTTTATACTTGTTGGGATTTTTTTTTTTTTTTTGCTTGAAATTTTTGATTAAATTAAATTATTTATTTATTTTATTTATCATATATATTCTTAACACACCTTTTAACACATCCATTGCACTACCACTTACTTTTTAAAATTAACAAACTCTTAACACACCTTAACACATATTTTGGGCCCCACTTTTATCACTTTTTGTCATATAACATACCTTAACACACTTTTTTAGCCATCCCACTATTGATGCTCTAAATAAGAGTTTTCAACCATGGAAGGAAAGAAGATGAGCAAATTCTTTGACTCAGTCACCTCCTTTTTCAGCAACAGTGACCACATTCCACGCTACGATCTCAACATCATCCAAGTAATCCTCATCAAATACCTATCTATCTCTTTGTGATTTTCTTGGTTTTCTTGAAGGAAATGAAAAGGAGTATGAGAAACTTGTACGACTTAGTTAGCGACTTCTTTAGCAACGGAGACCATATGCCTTGGTGAGATCCCGACACCATCGCTATAAGCTTCTCTGATTCTACAAAACCCTAAACCTATCTATCTCTCTTTTATTTTTGTTGCAATTAATTGCCCCCCTATTGGTTCTTGAGAAAAATGTAGGATATGAGAAAGAGTGTATATTTTTGGGTTTCGGCTTTTTAATTTTTGGGCAAATGAGGAACTGTTTTGTGACTAGTTTTGATTGTTGATAGACAGTATTCATGTGCATATGTTATTACTAGCGGTGAGTGAAAACACAAGTGTTTGCAATTTTATATGTACAATTTTGGATGGTTAGATGATTGAAGAACAATTTAATGAATGAGAAAAACCTCTTTTTTAAAAAACATTTTTTAGGCAATTTGATGAATGAAAAAATTGTTATGAAGTTATTACATATTATTGTTAAAGGGCATTGTTGAAAAAGAACAAAAACACGACAGTGTTTACACCAAATGTAATAGAATAGCTTACTTTTGTACAGTTTATTGGGAATGGTACCAACTGGCAATTGCCGCCTATTATTTATGGATCAATTGTTCTGTTTCTATGTGCTTTGTAAATTTGTGGGGTTACTATTGGAGAAAAATTATTGAGATTTTGGGTATGTTTTGATTTGTTGACTTGTTTGTAGTTGTTAGGTCACTTTGCCACTTGATAAAGAGGGCCAAAGGATTTTTTTAGAATTAAAAAGAAAAATGGAAATTGTTTAGTTCAAACATGAAAATGTGACTAGATTTCAGGGTGGAGTTGAAGAAATGAGGAGATTTATTTTTTTACTTTTTTATTTTCTGAATTTTTGTATTTTGAGAACCATAAATTGTTTTGTGCCTGTTGAATTTGATATGTTGAGTAATATGAGCTTGGGGTGGATGATGGCAAATTTAAAGGTGGTTTGGGATGTTCTAAATAAGTGCACTTTTTGACTTTTTATAAAAAAAAAAAAATGTGTAGAAGAGTAGAGAAAGTGGGTAGAAAAGTAGAGAGGAGATGTTGATTGATGTGACCCAAATAAGTGTATGTATGCCAAAAAAAAGTGCACTTTTTTAGTGCATGCCAAACAAGCACTTAAATTTTTATCTTTTGTAAAATTCGTTGGGGTTGATAAAATGAATACATAACATTTTTACAGTGTCGTGGTTGGAATTTCTATCCCAAAATTATGAAGTTTCTTCTTTATTTTCTTTTATTTCTCTTCTCAATGCAAACTTAGTGGCAATCAAGCAATTTAAATGTGTTATGGCCATGATATTTGGTTTTCCATCTTTTGAGCAACATTCCCTATAGTCCTTGATTGCATAGTTCTGACAACGTCAAGCCTTGTCATGATTTTCTATTTATAGATATTATGTTATTTCATTTGGAGGTTGACCACTATCTAGAGGAATATGCTCAATAAGTTTTCTTGTTAATTGGAGTGCAGCAGCATTATTGGAAGATATTGTTCATCTGATCCAAGCTTAGAAATTTTGTTATCCTTACTACTAATACAAAAAAGGATGATTGGAATAAGCACTGAAAATTAGTCTAAGGCCTCATTTGATAACATGCTATTTTAGTAATTTTTTGTCTTTTTACGAAAAGATGTGCAAAAAAATAGAGAGAGTGATGTGACGACTTATAGTAATCTTTTGACTTTTTAACTAAAACTGAAGGTTGCCAAACGATGCCTAAGTTGATGTGATTGTTTTGCCAAGTTGTTCTTTAAATATTCAGAACCATTTCAGATTCTATTGCTAACATTTACTCTTGTTTGTGACTCAACTAAGTTTTCCCTGCTTCAGAAAATATGTGTGGCTCTATGAAGCATGGGTACATCGAAAAATATACCGCACCCGTACCGGGTATTTACCAGCATATGGTACATCGTATGGTACTTCTGCATACTTACTGGGTACACGAAACACGTACCTAAATTTGTTCTTCTTAATTTTTGGCATATCCAGACATACCTAGTATAGATCTAAGTCGTACCATACCATACCTCAGTTGAAACAATATTTTCTTCTACTACAGAGATAAAACTTCTTTCACTAAACTTCTTTTTAATTTTATGTTTATCATGATTTTAAAATTAAACTATGGTTTGTAAGTTATTTAATATATTGACATTTAATTTTGATTTATACCTTTACTTTTGGCATTAAATGTTAATTATAGGTTGGATCTTAACAAATTAAACCATTTAATTAATTTTTGCATTACCCTAAATTAAAAATAAAAATTTGTTTACAAGTGTACCAAGCCGTACCTGTACCTTACTATTTTTAGATTTTACTGTATCAACGTACCAGTATCATACCAATGCCAATACTCGTACCCGTACCCGTGCTTCATAGGTGTGGCCATACCAAAAATAAAGATGGATCCAACTTTGCCATTGTTGGCTACTCAAATCAGTGGCCATACATGATGAAAATGAAGCAACAACACACATGCAAACATGCACAAATGCAAGGGACCAAACCTAAGGCACACAAGTGCAACTCCACCAAAGCATGGTAAGCATGAAATATGGCATACAATCATATTTTCCAGCTCTGAAATGACATGCAAGATGGTCCCGAATCATGCAAACACCTCACACAATGCATGCTAGATGGCCCAAATACCGAAACTAGTGAAGTGGATTACACTATAGGCATGCAAAGCAATACTCAAATGGCCAAACCAGCCCCAAACAGTCCCTATGCAGGCCAAAAGTAGCAAATATGGACTAAAATGATGGCTCGCAAAGCGTGGAAATGAAGCTCATGCAATGGCTAAAATGAGGTATTCATGCATAACTCTCAAACACATTTAAAGAGTGGAAAAAATGGGAATATGGCATACATATAAGCTCTGAAATATGATTCACAATGATGCCAAAACATGGAAACACCTCAAAATACGCATGCATAGGCTTCAAAACTCAAAGCTAGGCAAGGGTATTGACTACAACCATGCATAGCAAACATCATTCGACCATGAGGCCAAAAAATAGCTAAGGCAGTCCAAAACATGCACAAAATTAGTTTAAGGCATGGCCAAAAAGTGCTAGAATCAAAGGCCAAAATAGCATGCAATGTAAGCTAGTAAAGAGGATTTGCACTACAAGCATGTGAGGCAATGAAGAGGCCACTAAACCAGAAAAATTTGGAGGTATGACAATGCCAAATAAAGCCCAAAAACCCACTGAAACATGGTTAATTCATGCAAGAATGAGATGCTCCTTTGATATGCTATGGAGAGGGTTATTCCACACATGCAAGATGGACATCCAATATGGAAAAACAAGCTCTGGAAAGAGCCTATGAACGTCCTAAAACTCATCAAAAATAGCTTGAAACATGGCTTGGAAGCATGCAAATAAGGGCTCCTTTGTAAGGCCAAAAATGCTAGAAAACAAAACAAGCAGAGAGAAGGTCACCCCTCTCTGATTTTGGCACTCAAAACAGCATGCTAGCCACTGAAAATCCACTGGATTTCAGGGGCTAAAAGTCCAAATGAAGCCAACACAAATGCTCTAAGGCATGGCTCAAAACAAGGTAAAATGAAGCATGCAAGGGGTAGATGACCACCAACAGAAAAATGATCTTAAACAAACATGTTAAGGGCCTCAAAATAAGACTTTTTTTAGTTTACACCAAAGCTCAAATATGCTTGCAAGTATAGCTAAAAGATGAAGCAAAATAAAGCCTTAAAAGGGAGAAAGTGTGTTACCCTTGTAGCAGAAAAGGACCAGCAACCTCTGGACCACAAAGACAGCCTCTCAACCTCCAAAAACGGCACCCAAGATGCTTAGAGTGATGGTGGAGGAGTTAGGTTGGGAGATGGTATGCAAAGGTGCAAGAACCATGCACTTTTTGAGCTTGGATGTAGAGATATAGAGGGAGATGTCTTGTATGCCTCAGACAAATTTTTTTGAACCCTCTACAAGGAAGGGGAGCCCTTCCTTTATAGACAAGAGGGACTAAAGCTTCTCCTAGAAGCTTAAAACCATGGGCAAACATCCTCCATACACGTGTGTGGAGGATGCAGTCTGTACCTCCCAGCTGGCACAGCTGGAATCAACTTACTGAGACAGAACTGATGGGAGCTGGCCGACCAGTTCAAGTGGTCGGCCAACCACTTGCCCTGGTCGGCTGACCAGGGTCAAAAGGTTCAAGTGGTTAGCAGCCTCCCAGGGTGGTCTCCACATGAAATGCAAGCAAGTGGTATGGTGGGAGACCAGTAAATGTGGCCCAAAAACCAAGAATACCAGCTTCCTATCAAGAAAACCGGCCAACGAAGAGAAAGGTGGTCTCCAAGGAGAAAAGGTGGTCTCCCACCCTTGTACCACCTTCCAAACAATGAAAACAGGGTCTATGCCAAAAATGAACCAAGGCGGATGCAAAACGAGGGTTCGGGGGTCAAAACGCGCAGCCGGGTGCCCCGAAAACAGGCTGTTAAGCATCGAAAGTGGCACGCGACCACGAAGGTGGTCTCCCGGGCCACAGTGTCCCTCTAGAGAGACGAAGCAAGGTGTGTGCCAAAAATCGTGCCAAACGGAGAAAGTTAAGCGGTCCCGAACCGAGGCGCATGGCCGACGGCTCTAAAAATCGAAAACTAGTTTCCAAACGGGAACAGTGGCCTGCGACCATGAAAAGTAGCGTATGGCCACTGAGAGATGGTCTACAAGACCTCTCCTTCCCTCCGGGAAGAGAAAGCAAGACCTGGTCTGCAAAGCAAGGCAAAGCACAAAAGGGTCTCGAGGTCCGGGGGTAAGGCTCTCAGCCGAAACTCCGAAACCTCAGAACGAGCACAACATGCACCATCACCGAGCGCTCAATCGATGACGTCTGATTCTTAAGGTCGGTCAAAAATGGGGTGTCTACAGCACTGCCATTTCATTCTAAACTTGCTGGCACAACAGGCTCAAAGTAGAAATAAGCACAAAAAACATGAAAGCCACAACTGTTTCATTCAGATCTTCTAGTGTAACTGGCTCCTCGGCAGAAACAGACTCAAAAGAAAGCGAAAAGAAAAACACAAAACAAAATAGTGATATCCGAAGTAACACACCCGGAATCACCCAACTTCTGTACAATAGGACTGACTTGATACAACAAGACAGACCCTTAATCAAAAAGACTGACTCAAAATAAAGAGACAGACTCAAAACAAAACCACAGAACTGACTCAACACCCAAGTCAGAAACTACCAAAACTAGCATTCACAAATGCTCAAAACAGTGCGTGCCACCCGCCACATTTGAAGTAAGCTGGGCACCGCCCGCAGGTTGTTCGTTCCCTGATCACATACTTGTATTATCCTCAAAGTTCACTGACCCAGTGATGATGGAATTTGCTGAGCTAGGTGGGAGGATGACCTCATTGTCAATCAAATCTTGTACCTTGTGGCGAAGACGGAAGCAATTGTCGGTGCTATGACCAGTTTGCTGATGGTATGTACAGTACTAGGTACCATCATGCTTAGCTGGAAGGGGATTCGGGAGGGGGCGGGGCTCAAGAGGTTTGAGATGGCCTTTCTCAACAAGGATTTGAAGAGCCTTAGACAAAGGCATATAGAGGGCATGGAAGACCCTGTAACCCCGAGGTTGGTACTTCGAGGTTTGTGGATTTTTGCTAGGCGCACTAGCAAAAGGGTCGGCAGGCACTGGCTTGGCCTGCTGATTTTTCCTAGGCGCAGAAATAGGGTTGGAAGAAGCAGTTTTGGTACGACGGTCCTTCTCCCAATTTTTCCCTTGGCTTGAACTACCCTCGGTCTGAGTAGGGAAGGTGTCATCCACAGTTTTTGCAGCAACCGCGAGTACCTGTTGCTTATTCAGTCCCCAGGCTTTCAGAGCCTCAACTGCCTGCAGAAGTTGTTCATAGGGATCAGTGTTTGCCCCCATCTTGTTCTTTCCACTAGCCTCAGCTTGGTCGAAGGTTTGGGTTGCTATATCAGTGTGAAGTCCTGTTGTTGTTGGCATGCCATTGCCTATACTTAGGATGGGTTCCGGTTGGCTGAGTTCAATTACAATTCGCCCTAGTAGCGGGGGCTCTTCTGGCGTGAAATTCCCAACATGTGACATGGTCGACGGTGGAGCTGACATTCCGAAGGCTAGATTAGCTACAGATCCCTGAAGATCGCTAATCATTCCCATAAGCTCGAAAGTAGTGGGCTCACGGGTTTGAAATGGTTGGGGTTCCCAGATCGGGCGTGCGGCAGGTGACCTGGGCGGATGTTCTATTTCAACATCGGTCTCACCCTGATTGGCGATTCCCAGGTTTAATGCTACTGCCGTGACCACAATTTCTTCTAAATTATGTGTCATCGCGAGTCTGCTTAACTGAACGGAGGAGATATGACTGGTGACTGACGGATCGGATGAACTGGTGAGCCTTGACTGGCCTTTCTCTGCCTTGCCTCAGTGAAGGAGAACACTGGTTGCTCTAAACTGAATCTCTGAACTGAAAGAGAAAACAGACAGCATCTCAGCCCAATTTTACCAGAACAGACATAAACATAGCTGAATAACTGTATTCGACCACTAATCACTGTTCCCCAAATTACTGCCCCAAAATTGAATCTGATACCCGCAGATATAACTGATTCTCAAATACTGATGCCCTCAGGCCTGATACCCAAACTTGCAAACTGATACGTGCAACCTGTAAAGGCACACTCCTTGACAGCACATAGCAAACAAGTGAGAGCAAAAACACCCCTATGGAGGGGTAGGGTTTCCCTGTCCTATCTTGTCAGGAGCTAGGGTTCCACTACGCACACAGCGGTTTCAAACAACCTATAATCGGGTAAGTAACCGGTCCTAGTTTGGAATGGTCACTATGGATTCCGATATACACTAGGTCGAATGGTCAAAAAGGTTGCCCCGGTAAAAATCGGGGTTTGTGTTTCCATCGTGGCAGAGCCCGTAACCGGTCAGCCTTATGGCATGCAGCCTCCGGCAAACCATTCAGAAATAGCAGAGAGAAAACACGGTGTCCTAGGCGCACCAATGCAAATGCAATGCAAAGAAACACATAAGTGTAATCAAAACAAGATATCATAAGTTCGAGTCAAGTTCTCTAAATCCCTAGTAGAGTCGCCAGAAACTATAGACACCCCCGAACGTCCCGGGAAAATCCCGTTTTGTTCATTGGGCTCACTACAGCTCGAACTCAATGTCACGGTTCTTAATCTGATCTTGCAAAGTACAATGCGAGATTGATAAACCACCAAAGAGTCCAAATCTGACAAATCGTTTTGAAAAACTGATTTTTAGAAAGAAGTGCCAAACATGGACTGCTTTGCCAGATACAGAGTCGCCACCTAAATATTTTATTTTTGGGAAATTTAGGAAACCCTGACTCGTGCCTAAGGCCACGTGTCCGTCATCACCAAAGTTGCCTTGGCTCGGGAACTTGGGTATGAGAGGGGAAGGTCATGTAATGAGCACCCCCGCTCGCCCGATCAAAGATTGGCCTTTACTAACATGATATCTTGTTTTTGAAAACACATGTGCTCTTATCCCAATTATTAGCCTAGAATTACTATGTTATGCGCACGGCAAACAAGTATAGACTGGATTGCCTAAGTTGGAACAAAACATCTCATGTTTGTTTTTGAAAGCAGTTTGCTACTCGCAAGTAGGTTAAAATGCGGATTTTGCCACCCTCAAGTGGGCTTAGAAAAAAATGATGAGTTGCCACTCTCAAGTGGGCTTAAAACTCGCAATCAATGAATTGTTCCAATTCAAGTAATTCAACCTTCACCCACAGGCAATCAGATAGTTATATCACATAAGCAGTTAGCCTCATGGCAAGCATGCTATCATGGCAGTCACTCACACACATGCAAGGATGCTAAAGCATAAACACTCACCGAGTACTCCGAGCCAAAACAAAAGCTTTGTTAGAAATCAATGCATGATCCTAGCTATGTCAAGAATGCCTAATGCAACACATACAAAATGCAACTAAGATAGGCTCGGCTATTCTAAAATGTCATGTGAAATGCAATTTGATACATATATTCAAACAGGAATTGAAATACAATGCAGTTAGTATGATGCGTCGAGCCCGGTGCATGCAAGACAGATGAATGGATGCAAACATGCGAGCATAAGGATGCTAATTGAAACATGCCCTAAAACTAACCATCGTAAGCTGGTAAATAAAAGGGAGAAAGAAATGGGGGTTAGAAGACATGCATCACACACACGAACACTTATTTACAACAGTTGTGCCCTCTCAACGGAGGGTCCGAAGGAATAATACAGAACCAACTAGCTAATCTAAGCTAATCTAATTAAACTAATTATTACACAACAGAATGAATAACAAGCTACAGCTAATTATTACACAACTCTAACTAATTAACAAATTAACTAAGTTGGCAATTGAATATGGATGTAAACTATATGAAATAGGCTGCCTCAATTCTGCCTTGGATGACGAAGGATGCGCGCCCGGTCACCTCGTGCGAAAATCCATCGCGATGCCCTGATTTACATCTGTTTGCAACTGGTCTCAGAACACTTCAAAAAGCTCGAGAAGGCTGAAACTCCACCAAGTGAACCTGTGGGAAGGCTACCGGCCAGTTGTTGGCTTTGGAGACCACCTGTCGACCACTTTTTGTGGTGAAAACTAGAAAAAGTGGTCGGCCTGCCACTTTATCTGGTCGGCCGACCAATTTTTGCTGCTGGTTTCTGGTTTGCTGCAACAGAGAGCAAGAAAGGGGCATGTCAAAGTATTTGCAAAACATGTATGCACAACCATCCTCCCTATCATTACATAAGCTCGAGGGAGTATAGTTCTCGACCCTCGGGCCACCAATCACGCATCTCGATGCATGATGGCCGAGGAGCCAAATTGTACGACTCAATGTGACATGAATGCACGCACGAACACATAAAGCCCAAAACTCCATCATGTATAGTCAAGAGTGTTGGTGACCGGGAATCGAGGCACGTTTCATCACTTCGAGTATGAAACATCCCTCGTTTCCCGTGTTTGGACTAACGCCTATTCCAAACACAATGCAACAAACATGGCATACACAATGCGACTCAATCATGGTAAACATGTGAACATGCAACTAGCATACACAATGCTATGAATTCCTTGGCATACACAATGCTCGTGACACTAGCATACACAATGCAATGAATATGGCATGAACAAATGCAATGTTTGATCATGCAACCACATGGCATACTCAATGCTATGGACTACATGGCATACTCAATGCACAATGGACTTATACCAAAATGGATAGGCCTCAGCCATGTAGAAATCAGCGGCCAATGGTGATGAAACCAAGGCAATAAAACACATACAAGCATGCACAATGCATGGGCCCAAGCCTAAGGCACAAAACACAACTTTCCAAAAAGCATTCAAAAGATGCAACATGGAGTACAATGGCATATGTTCCAGCACTAAAATGGCATGCAAGATGACTTAGAATCATGAAAAACAACTCATGTAATGCATGTTGAAAGGCTCAAGCATTAAAAGCTAGTGAAACATATTACACTAGAGGCATGCAAGGCGATGCTCAAATGGTCAAACCAACCCCAAACAGACCCTAAGAAGGCCAAAATAGCAGCAAAAATAAGTTGGGATGATGGATTGAAAGGCACTAAAATAAGGCTCATGCAATGGCTCATAAATAGGGCATAAAAGCACAATCCTCAAGAGCACTTAAGGAGTGGAAAATATGGAAGTATAACAGCCCTACATGCTCTGAAATATCATTCTCAATGATGCCAAAACATGCAAATACCTCAAGTTAAGCATGCAAGAGACCTCAAAACTCAAAGCTAGTCAATGCTATTACACTACAAGCATGCATGAAAAGCATCATTCGACTAAGAAGCCTAAAAAAAGAGCTAGAACAACCCAAAATATGAACAAAATCATGCTGGAGCATAGCCAAAATATGCTAGAACAATGAGCCAAAACATCATGCAAACAAAGCTAGTCAACAAGATTTGTTCTACAAGTATATGAGCCACTCAGGATACAACCAAAACAGCTTTATACGGAGTTATGACATGCCAAATGATGGTCAAAAACCCACTGAAATGGAGTCAATACATGCTAGCAAGACATGCTACTTTGATGGGCCACAAATAGGATTACACTACACATACTAGATGCATGCACAAGGTGACCAAACAAGCCATGGAAAGACTTAAGGAATGTCCTAAAAGTCATAAAAAAGTGCGTGAACCATGCCTCAAAAGTAAAGGGATACATGCTCCTTTGATAGGCCAATAACTCAAGCAAACAAAACAAAAAAGGAGGGGGTCACCCCCCTCTGGTTTTAGGCCTCAAAACCACATGCCTACCATTGAAAATCCACTGGATTTCAGTGGCTAAAAGCCCAAACAAAGACTAGCTCAAATGCCTTAAGGCATGGCTCAAAACAAGGCCAAATAAGGCACAAAAGGGGGTAGAACACCCCCAACACCCAACGAGCCTCAAACAAACATGTTAAGTACTCAAAAATAAAGCTTTTTGTAGTTTAATGTTAATCCAAGAGAAGCATGCAAATATGGCTAAGAGAGTGATCAAAATAGAGCTAAAAGGGGGAAAAAGAAGGTTACCCTTGAAGCACTGCAATACCAGCAAACTTCTCAGCCAAGAACCAGCTTTTTAACCTCCAAAATGACCTCCAAGAACCTCAGTTTAATGATGGAGGTGTATGGTTAAGAGTTGTGGTGCAAAAGTGAAGAACAACACACTCTTTAGGCACCAAATATAGAGATATAGAGAGATATATGCTTGTGCCTTAGGAAAATTTTATGAAACTCAACTATAGAGAGGGAGGCTCTCTCTTATAGAAAAACAAAGGGTTCAAGCTTCTTGGAGAAGCTAAAACTTGGATGTAATCCCTCCATGTATGGAGGATACAGTCTGTGCCCTCCAGGTGGCATAGCTAGCATCCACACAGTCTGCCAAAACAGGGGGAAATCTGCCGACAAGAAAAGGTGGTCGGCCTGCTACTTTTAGTGGTCGGTCGACCACCCAAAGTGGTCTCCCAAGTAAAAACGTGGTCAGCAGAGGGAATTGGTGGTCTCTACACTGAAAGCAAGCCAATGGTGGGTGGAAAACCAGAAAATGTGGCCCAAAGACCAAGAAAACCAGTTTTCCGACCAGAAAATTGGCTGGCGAGGAGAAAAGTAGTCTCCAAGGATAAAAGCTGGTCTGCCACCCTTGTACCACTTCCCAAACATGGAAATTAAGGTTTGTACCCAACACAAACCAAAACGGATGCAAGACGAGGGTTCGGGAGGCAAGACGCGTAGCCGGGAGCCCCGAAAATCAGCTGCCAAGCATCAAAAGTGGCATACGACCACAAAAGTGGTCTCCTAGACCACAGTGTCCCTCTAGACAGAGGAAACAAGGTGTGTTCCAAAAACCAAGTCAAACGGAGAATGTTAAGCGGTCCCGAGACAAGGCGCACGGCTAAAGGCTCCAAAAACTGGAAACTAGTCCCCAAACGGGAAAAGTGGCCTACGACCACAAAAAGTAGTCTACGACCACAGAGATATGGTCTACAAGACCTCTCCCTCCCTTCGGGAAGAGAAACAGAGTTCGGTCCTTAGACCGACCCGAAGCACAAAAGAGTTCAGAGGCCCGAAGGCCAGGCTCTCAGCCAAAACTCCGAAACCACTAAACGAGCACAACATGCACCACCACCGAGTGCTCAATTGATGACGTCTGAGTCTTAAGGTCGGTCAAAAATGGGGTGTCTACAGTCTTCTATTCGGGTTGTACTTGGCATGGCTACAAGTATGAACCTTGAAGTTGAGCAACTTGATGTGAAGACCGCATTTCTTCACGGTGATCTTGAAGAAGAAATTTACATGAAGCAACCAGAAGGTTTTGTGGAAAAAGGGAAAGCGAAATTTGTTTGCAAATTGAAGAAAAGTTTGTATGGCCTCAAGCAAGCCACGCAGCAATGGTACAAAAAATTTGACACTTTCATGATGAATAATGGTTTTTCTAAAACCACTTTGGACCATTGTGTGTTTGTGAAAAAATTTTCGGATGGTAAATTTATTATTCTTTTACTTTATGTTGATGACATGTTAATTGTGGGTCAAGATTACACTATGATTAACAGGTTAAAATTAGAGTTGAGCAAGTCTTTTGCTATGAAAGATTTGGGACCGGCAAAACAAATACTTGGTATGAAAATTGTTTGTGATCGCAAAGAGGGGCTGATTTGGTTGTCTTAAGAAAGCTACATTGAGAAAGTTCTTGAGAGGTTCAACATGAATAAAGCAAAGCCGGTTGGTTGTCTACTTGCGGGTCACTTCAAGCTTAATTCAAATCACTGTCCTGCAAGTGAGAAAGGCAAAGAAGAGATGTTGAAAGTTCCTTATGCTTCAGTAGTTGGTTCTTTGATGTATGCCATGGTTTGTACAAGGCTGGATATTGCTCACGCCGTTGGCGTAGTGAGTCAGTTTCTCTCTAATCCGGGTAAAGAACATTGGGCAGCGGTAAAATGGATTCTAAGATATCTTCGAGGGACTTCGAAGGTGTGTTTGTGTTTTGGGGATGGTAAGCCGATGCTTGATGGGTTCACAGATTCTGACATGGCCGATGATGTTGATTCTAGGAAATCTACTTCGGGGTATTTGATGACTTTTGCAGGGGGAGCTGTGGCATGGCAATCCAAATTACAAAAATGTGTCGCTCTCTCAACTAACGAAGCTAAATTTATTGCTATTACGGAAGCTTGCAAAGAAGAGTTATGGTTGAAGAAATTTTTGCAAGAGTTGGGTTTGAGGCAAGAAAAGCATGTGCTTTATTGTGATAGTCAAAGTACTATTCATTTGAGTAAAAATTCTACTTTTCATTCGAGATCGAAACACATTGATGTGTGATACCATTGGATTCGTGATGTGTTAGATTCGAAATTGTTGCAACTTGAAAAGGTTCACACAGCTGATAATATTTTGGATATGTTGACAAAGACTTTGTCGCGAGACAAACATTTAAAATGTTGAACTTTGGCGGGTATGGTTGATGTCTCCACTAAGTCAATAGGGGGAGAATTGTTGGGGGTATATCTCCTTATTGGAGTTTGAGACCTAATTGGTTTATTAAAAGAATTTTAATTTAGTTTGGTTTAGGTATAATATATTTTTAATATATTATATCTAATTTGTGGAGACCCAATTCAATTTGGTAACAACTAGGGTTTTGATAAAACAAGCCCAAGTGTTAACAATATATATATAAATATTGTTTTGTCTTTTCTCGATATATTAGAGCAGCAGCAGCAGCAAATTGATTTTGGTGAGATAGGCCTTGGGTATGACTTATTCGATGCTATGCGGCTGCTACAAATTTGTTCCATCTCTTTGCAAGTAGTGCGGCTGCTGATTTGCTTAGTTCATTGGTGCTTTGAAACTTTTCAGTGCATCTTTGTTTGGGTGCTTTGGTGAAGTTGATTTGGGTTATTATTTTGGGTCTTCTACAACTCTGGTTTCGAAGATTTTTGTTCATCTATTCGGTGAGGTCTTTCCTCTTGTTTATTTGTGATTATTTGGAATTCACCTAAGGGTGGTTTTGTGAGACCATTCGTGTCTTGTTTGTAATCGTTTGGAAACTTTTTGGTTGATAGTGGAATCGGATTTCGATCCCGTGGACGTACCTCACATTGAGGGAACCACGTAAAATTCTTGTGTTGCTTTTGATTTAATTTTTCCGCATTAGTTTTTATTCCCATTGATTGATTTACTTGTGGGAAATCTTATATCTTCCCTAACAGGATTTAGTTTACAGTTTCCTAAAATTTTAAATAACTGTTACTACTACCAGAGATAATAAGAATTAATGGATTTGAATTGTGTATTAGGAAACCAATCATAAGTTGTCACATTGGCAGTGTAGGAGGAGCTCCTCCACAATAGGTTGGAGGAAAACTTTGTTATGATGTAATTAACAAACTATAACAATACAAGCTGTAGAGTAAAAACGCAAATCACACACAGATTTTTCCTTTTCTGGATAGGGAATAAATAAAGAATAGATGGGAAAACACTTTTCTATCCAAGTTGCGTAGGTCATGAGTTTTGTGTGGAGAATTTGTTTCTTTGTCCTTTTCTCTTTATAAAGTGAGAACAAAATCTATTGTGGGTACAATTCACCTCGGTTAATGTTTCAACATGCTTAAAGCAATGAGTAATATGTTGGAAGTTATGACGCAATCACATTATGTAGGAGCTTTAATAAGTTATGATTCAATGTAATTCTATGGTAACTTCGACTATATGACCACCATCATATTATGTTAGAGCTTTAATAAGTTACAATTCAATGTAATTCATGTCGTAACTTCGACTCCATCTGTCGAAGCATCTGGGGGACCCAATGCATCTTATGCTCTGGCATTGTTTTGTTTAAGGAGTCACCAGACTCGCCAGACTTGCCTCCCTCTTTCATTATGAAATTTAGCCACTCAATGCAAGACTGTGGCTCTGGCTCTGGCTCTGGCTCTGGCTCTAGGCTCGGAGGGCTTTGAATTACAACACTCAACTGCACATTGTGCTCGTCGGTGTGGCTCGCCTTTTTTGCGCCCCCTTTCGGAAGGTTTAAAAAGAAAGGCCTCACAGTTCGGACTCCCGTTGTTCTGAATCTAATCTCACAAGTGCAATGTGAAACTGATAAACACCAAAGAGTCCAAATCTGGCAAATCGTTTTGAAAAATTGATTTTGAATCAAAAATGCCAAAATTGGACTGTTTTGCCAGATATAGAGTTGACACCTGAATGTTTTATTTTTGGAGAAATTTAGAAAACCCATGACTCGTGCCAAAGGCCACGTGTCCGTCATCACCAAAATTGCCTCGGCTCGGGAACTTAGGTACGAGAGGGGAAGGTCATGAATTGACCACTTCCGCTCGCCCGATCAAAGATCGGCCACTACTAATCATGACATGATTTTTATAAACATTCTGTGTTTTTGTTCCAGTTTTTAGACTAACATTACTATGTGATGCGCACAAGCAAGTATAGACTAGTTTGCTCAATTTGGAACAATTCAACTCATGTTTGTTTGTGAAAAGGGTTTGAATTTGCCACCTCAAGTGGACTTAAATATGCGGATTTGCCACCAAACAAAGTGGGCTTAAAACATGATTGTCACTCAACAAAGTGGGCTTAAAACGCACATTCGTTGAATTGTTCTAATTCAAACAACAAGCCTTTATCCACAGGCATTCACGCAGTTTAGCATTTAAGCACATAGCCTCATGGCAATATTCACACTTATGCAAGTATGCTAAAGCGTAAAAGCTCACCTAGTCCCCCAAGCCAAAACAGAAACTAATTAGAAAGATGCATGATTTCTAACTATACAAGATACCTAATTCAACATATGCAATAATGCAATTAATAGGCTCGGCTACTAATATGGCACATGAAGTGATTTGAACAACATGCGGCTAAACACGTATTCAAAGAATTATTGAAATGACGATGCAGTTTGAATGATGCGCCGAGCCTCGGTGTCTGCAATACAAGATGAATGAATGCAAGCATCTGATATGCTAATTAAAACATGTCCCTAATCTAACCATCAAAAGCGATTAAATAAAAGGGAGAAAGACGTGGGGTTGGAAAACATGCACGCACGCACGTACACTTATTACAACATTACGCCCTCGCGAAGGAGGGTCCGAATGAATAAGCTAACCAACTATCTACGCTAATTAAGCTAACTAATTATTACAAAACTCAAATTAATTAACTATTCTAGTTAACTAATTACAAAATGAAATCAAATAATTAGTTAAACTAATTAATTATTTACAATACTTAATTGGCTACAACTAATTAATTACAACACATGCTTGATCTAATGCTAATTAAACTAATTAGCTAATCCCGGGAAGCGAGGGATGCATGCATGCTCGATTTTTCACCCGAAAAGCCACTGCCTTGCTGCTGAAAGCCTCTGTTTGCACATATGAACACCAACAAAGATGTCCACTTCCAGAACACCTCTGCTCCACCTTACCAATACACTGTGCAAATTTCATTGGTGGCCGACAGGGGACCGATCGGATACCAATGGTGGCCGATCGGCCACTGGTGATGGCTGTTGGCCATTGCTGTTTTGAACCTCCTTGCTGCAACAGAGAGCAAAATAGAGCAAAAGAATGTATTTCTCAAGGGTTGTTTGCACACTTTGCCTCTCCTTTTCGTGGGGAAATCAAAGGAGGGACAAGCTTTGGTTCACAATCCATCAATCAAGCAAATTCATTGCATGATGGCTTGTGAAACTAATTGTGCAAGTTCAATAAATGCACAACAAGACCAAAATGTCCATCACCCTATCATGCATGATCAAGGGCAATGGAGACCAAGGAAAATGACACATTTCATCACTTTTGAGTATCAAATGTCCCATTTACCTTGTGTTCAAATTAACGTCCGATTTGAACACATGCAATGCAACACAAAGAGATGCTTATCTTGCCTCTTTTACTTGCCAATTTTGTTTACTCATTTTAATTACCAAATCATCCTTTAATCCATTAAGTCCATTGATGAGTGTCCTCTAATGGAAAGAGGGCTCAAACCCCAAGTTGCTTTGGGTATGAAAGAGGCATTACACTGTTAGTAATGCACCCCCTATGGGATTAAACCATTAGGTGTAGCACCTTCATTTCACACTTAGGCAAACAAGTGGTCTGAAACCACTTTCAAAGCAAAACCAAAAAGTGAAGAAATAAGGGAGATTGTAGAGATTATAAGTGCTGAAATGAAGTGAGAAAAAACACTAAAACATGCAATCAACTCAAACCAATAGTGGTTAAAGCTTTAAAACACTAAGCTAGTGAAAGGGGTTACACTACAACTATGCAAAACAAGACTCAAAAGACCCAAATAGCCCAAAACATAGCTAAAATAGGTTATTTCAGTGGCTAAAACATGTTGGACTTGAGCTAAGTTAAGCTAGAAAAACATGCTAACATGTAAAGCTAATTAGGCATGCAAACAAGACACAAGGAGGGGAGGCTAACCCCTCCAAATTTGGACCTCAAAATAAGTTTTTTGCCACCGAAAAACCTCTGGAATTCAGTGGTTAAAAGGCCCAAAAAAGTTGATTTGAAAGTGATGAATAAAGTCATAAAAGCTTTACAAACTAATAAGCAAGAAGGGTGAACCACTCCCTAACTAAAAAAGGGCTCAAACCAGCACTTTTAGGCCACAAAAACAGAGTTTTTCTCAGTTCAAAACCAGCCCCAAAACAGTAAGAAAAGATGGTAAAACATGCATGCAAAACAAAGTAAACAAGGCAAGTAAACTACCTCTTGAAGCAAAGGGCAATTCTAGGTACAAAACCAAGCTAAAACCACCTTTAAGAGCTCCAAGAAGACCCCAAGTAACATCAGCTCAAAGGTAAGAGGATTTGATTTAGGATGTGTATGCAAAAGTGTAGAGAAAATAAGTACTTAGGCACAAAATTGTAAGAGAGAGAGAGATTTTTGCTCTAAATTTTCTAACTCTCCAAAATGGGGAAGGAAACCCCCTATATATAGAAAAAAACAAGTCTTGAGCTTAGAAATATCCCACCATACAAGCGTAGGGAGATGCAGCTCAATGTGCTTACAGCTGGCACAGTTGTCAACAAACATCTAAAATATCCAGAAAAGGAGACTAGTGGCTGACCGGCCACACCAATGGCCGACAAGCACAGGCCATGGCCGACAGCCTATGGTGGTGGCCGACAGGTCACCACAAGTTCCAGGCACCAAGTTTTGATCCAACACAAGGCACAGAAAGGACAAGGTCTAAAGGCTCAAAGACAGGGCGTTTCGCCGAGGACTTCAGACACTCAAAATGAACACATGCAACCCTAATCATCAAATGCACAAGTGATGACGTCCAAGTCTTGAGGACGGTCAAAAATGGGGTGTCTACAGTTGCCCCTCTATGACAGAACTCGGAAGTCATGAAGTGATAGGAGTGAATGTCGAAGCCCAGAGACGACCCATTTTTGACAAGGCCAAAGACTTGGACAAACAAACAAGCAAGACAAAAACGGTTGCGCCCGCAGGCTACCTACGTATCCTTTTGTAAGGAATCAAACCAGATTAGTTCTAGGGCAAGATGCAAGTGATATACATGCAAAACAATCTAAAGGTTGGACTTATACGCTTCGCGAAGCCGACCATAACTCATGATCATGCGAGATGATACATTTAGCAATAACAAATGTGATAAACAAGAATGAATACAATAAGCAAGATAACAACATATGAATGAGCAGTTTCAAGCTTAAAACCCACATGTTTTGATACAAGAGATAAAACACATTCTAACCTTGCCAAAACAAGAGATGAGGAAAGAAAACACCGCTCAGGGTTGCGTTTCACGCATCCTGAGAAATTGAGAACAAAACCACTAGGGGTCGTGTTTCACACATCTCGAGATACAAGAGAAACCGCTCAGGGTCACATTTCAGGCCTCCTGAGAAACAGAAAACTCGAAAAACTCGGGCCTGCGCTTCACGTGTCCCAAGAAATAACCACTTGAGCGCGTACTTCGTATGTCTCAAGGTAAAACCACAGAAAAGCATGCGATGAATGCACGAAGGTGAACAAGTGCAATAGATGCACAAAGTGAACAAGTGCGATAGATGCACAAAGTGAAAGCGTGCGATAGATGCACAAAGTGAACACGTGCAATAGATGCACAAAGGTGAACAAGTGCGATAGATGCACAAAGTGAACAAGTGCGATGGATGCACAAAGTGAATGCGTGCGATAGATGCACAAAGTGAACAAGTGCGATAGATGCACAAAGTGAACAAGTGCGATGGATGCACAAAGTGAATGCGTGCGATAGATGCACAAAGTGAACAAGTACGATATATGCACAAAGTGAACAAGTGCAATAGATGCACAAGTTAAAGGAAAAGGCTCTCTTACCGAGACATGAATGATCTTGGCCAGAACTCCTCTGAATGAACTGTACACACAATATCATTTGACTGTGTTGGCTCCGCTAAATGAACCATACATACAATATCGTACCTGCGTAAGAAAAAAAAAAACTCAACAAGTACAACATAAGGGTCCACATTTTATGCAAAGTATTGAATGCATGTTCTATGCTAAGTACACAATGCATGCTCCATGCGCGATCAATAGCATGTTCCATGCTAAATAACAAAATGCATGTTCTATGCAAAATTGAAAGCATCTTCTATG
Organism: Camellia japonica; assembly: GCA_030407325.1. Taxonomy (NCBI): domain Eukaryota; kingdom Viridiplantae; phylum Streptophyta; class Magnoliopsida; order Ericales; family Theaceae; genus Camellia; species Camellia japonica. The sequence continues at coordinate 16,530,695 of JAPPVO010000017.1, forward strand.
CAACAATATATGTAAAATACACGTTCTACATACATAATGAGGGAATGGATAGTCTACATAAGAATGAAAGAGTATTCTAACGAAACAAGTTCAACAATGACTTTTCGATTCACCTCTCGGAAGAGTTGCAACATGTAAAAAGGATACATCTCGTTCAACAAGTGACGAACAACGATCACTGAAAACATAATTTTGAGCTTCCACAGAGAGAATTTGAACTCAACAGTGACCTTCTCTACAACATCCATGTGAGAGGATATTTCATGGTCTCACAATTGGCGCCGTCTGTGGGAACGACTGAATGAGATCAACGAAGAACACAACAAATATACTGCTGTAAGTAAACATATACTGGTTGCTTTGAGGTTAGTGCACTTTCTACAAAAGCAAGACCAATCCCAAGTAATACGGCCCACAACTGGGTTTTTGGCTTCTTTCATTCTGATTATGTTTTTTGCTAAAGTTCAGGTATACATATATATATACACATCTATGTATGTATCTATTTATGCTCACAGATTTGATCAAAGCATCGTTGAGTATTAATACTGCTTAGAAAGATTGTCAAAACAAGATGAGGTTAGTAGCTGCTTTCTCTCTCTAAAAATGGGTTTCACACCTTTATTGGTACGAACATCTTTTCGGCAAGTCAACACATCTGCTCGGCTAAATTAATCATGTGTCTATCTATTTATTTATTTATTCTTTGTTTCACAAAACATATCTTGAAGGTGATTCTTTATATATATGCACATGTACACAAGTTGGGTTCACTTTTTCTCTAATGGCTTCCGTTGATGCCAACCCAAATCTCGGCAAAACCAAAGATCAAAGATGTCGCATGCATAACGCAGTCTTGCCGACCACATTCTCAGCGAAGCCAAATTCAAAGAGATGTCGACCAAGTGATTCGGCACATCATGAAGCCAAGAAAAGTTTCCAACCACATGATCGGCTGCAAGTCGGCCTACACTGAATAAGGGAAGCTGTTTTTCTCTTTGAAAGAATTTATTTGTATATTTTAGTCTACATATATGTGTGTATACTAGTTTTTTAATCAAACCCAAAAAGCATGAGCATAGATGAATATATATATTATATGTCACAAAATTATGGGTTGTATGTTTTCTCTCTCTAGGAATTGATAAAAAAAAAATATTATGTCAGACTCCGAATAGCACTGGTTGACAAAATATATAACAAAGCCATCATTTTCCAAAGAACTTATTTTCATTTATGCTTCTATATGTATGAATGCACCCATGTCGAAATATTATATTATTAGTTGATCTTGCTGGAAAACCTTTCAACAAACATATTGCTCGGTAATTAATTACTTTCTCTCTCTAAAGAACCAAGGTTAACCAATTGTAGTAGTGCAACTTGTGAATTGGCAGTCTAAGAGTTTATTTATATATTATACATTACATGTATTGCGAAACATTTGTCAGTTGTAGGTGCTTTTGAGAAGAATCAAATGGGTTTCAATGTTGTCTCTGAACAAAGACACCTCAGCAACCACACTGCCGATGAATGTATGCAATTTCTATCCAAAATTTGAATTAATGTGAATCTCGAGGGCGATGCAATTCAATCGAAGTGATATTCTGCCAAAGCACCAAGCTAAAGTCGCCGACCAAGTGTTTCAAACTAAGTTGCTGACCAATGTGTTTCGGCAAGCCAAAATAGTTGCCAACCCACCTATCTCAGCCACAATTTATCTCGCAAGCCTCGACAATTTCTCCACTCTGAAGAATCAGTCGGCTATTGAGCCCATGCATGTACATTTTTACAGTATTACAACTCATAAAGGATTGCTCGGCAAAGATACAAAGCTACTCGGCATCTCTTCCACCTTTCTCGGCAATCCTACTCAGCCACACATACGTTCACTCCACAACATTGGACATTCTCGGAACAACTACAATTATTAATTTATTCACCTCCACAAAAATCTCATGAATCACTTCTTGGAAGTACAAAATTGCTCGGCGCTACTATTCGGCAACATTGCTTATCAAACTCTCCGCAAATTCGGCATATCATTCAGCATCTTATCAACTATTAGTTCTCTGCATATTATCTCTTCTTTGGCAACTTATTCGGCAAGTATTTGAAAACACTACACCGCGATATTTCTTATTCGGCTAACATTTATTACTCGCAACCTATCACGCTGAAGTCGGCAATCCGACAAGGCTATTCGGTAGCTCTTCCTCCCTTCTCGGCAACCGACTAAACGGTACTGCCCAACTTTACAATCAGCATCGTCATTATTCATTATTCACATATTTCATGCTGTGCAATTATTCTATTGTTAAAGGAATTAGGACAATGTAATCTGAATCATGTAACTAGAATGACATTGATGATATTCTGGTCTGTCATCATTCCTCTGCATGTGCTTTAAATCTTTCCAACCATATATGGAGCTGTTGTTCTGGGGCAAGGCCTCATGTTCCTTAATTACATCAAACACCCAAGGTAGTTGGTTCACAGTATGAGTGTAACACTGAAGAATTCCACTAATGGTAGCTGTTGGTTCGATAGATTTCTTTCCTTGATAATTTCAATGTATCTTGCTAACTGTCAATAAAAATCAATGGTTGTTCTCATGTTGACCTGCAAAATGGTAATTATGCAGATACATGTTCTTGTATTTAATCTGGATTCATTGATTTTGCTCATTTGTCTACACCTATTCCAGTTAATTTAAATAGTTAGGATTTGGAAAATTTTCATCTTCACTGAGTACTTGACATGGATGATATGAGTATTTTATTCGACAAGCTATAGTTGGGTTTACATCATTGCTCGGCCAAATAATTCGGCGGTGTCGCGGTAGTGCCGAGTCGCTACCGCCTTGAATCTCAATATAATTCTCGGAAATATCCACTGCACGGTGCTACTATCATGGCATATCATATTACCATCTCGGCTTCGGAAACACTATTCGGCTTCGATGTTGCTTATCAACTTAATTACGGTACTCGGCAAACATCATTTGTATTGCTTATCCTCTGCGATTCGGTACATCATTCGGCCTATTATCAACTGCATATTAACACAACTATGCATATTCGGCAACCACCAACGAACCAACTTACCTCCGTAGGCCCAACGAACAATTCGGCAATTTTATTGGCTTACTCGGCATATTATCAACGAGGAGTTTCAGCAAACCTATTGACTTATTCAGCAATTTATATTTTCATCCAGGCTGCATGCATATGATCAACTCGGCTTATAACTTATTCGGCAAAAATTACACACCGCCAACATTTCTTATTCGGCACATTCTTTGACCAGCGCAATATTCCGCATCAAATAATCGGCAACTTTATGTCTTATTCGGCACTAATATCTCGGCTCAGAACTATCATCTTGGCTTGTCGAAATCCACATCTGAACATATCAGAGGATTCGTATCGGCTCAAAGGGTCCAAACCCACCAACTCGAGAAGTCAAAAGAACCAAAGTATGCCGAAAATTACAATACGGCTCCACATTTTTTGACAACTGAAATTTTCGAAGCTGTCAAACTCAAGTTTTGTCTATACCAACGTGAAGTACTCATTGAGATGATTCTAACACAACAAACCGCGTCAAAATCGGAGCTCAAACGAAGCCGTACGGGCCATTCAAAGTTTGCCCAGAAAATAAATTCATTCGCTGGAGAAGATGATCCAGCAAGTTATGAAGAAATAATCATGTGCTTCGCGGTCGCATTACACCCTGTTGATCTAAGCTGTTAAATCTATCTTGGCTACAATTACGCCATCAGAAGACTGATCACAGCGATCCAATAGTCCTTTCCAGCTATCTGATGCATTTCGAGTCCATCCGTACAGTCAGAATTTGCAAATTCTGCACAAAATAAATATATACATATATATTAAATAAATAAATAAATAAATAAATAACAATACAAATAAATTGCAGATTTGATTCCGATATCACCAAGCACCTTACTTTGTCTCGGCATATCGCCACAGCACCGAACAGGGGCACGGAATCCGTTTCAAATCATTATCGGCCTACTCGGCAATTTTGGCCCAAGTCAATTTTATTCCTTTCGAATAACAAATCTTATTCAAAAGTAATGGGGAAAATATACGTTGGACAAGAAGCTCAACTCCACTAAATTGGCAAACACTGCCGACCAAGTTCTTAGCAAATCTAACCCCGAAGGAATGCCGACACCCCGCCGACCAAACCATTATACGTTGGACAAGAAGCTCAACTCCACTAAATTGGCAACCACTGCCGACCAAGTTCTTAGCAAATCTAACCCCGAAGGAATGCCGACATGCCGCCGACCAAACGATTGGCACAATCGCCGACCCAAGTGTAAACGGACAATGAAGTTTTGACACTAGTTACTTGGCAGTGCATCAACTTTACCCGGCAAGATTATTCGACCATTATTAAATTCAACATTATGCATGATCATTATTCGGCCATGCATCAACTCTATTCGGCTAAGCAACATATTTGTCAACTTTATGCATCGTCAAACTTTATGCAGCAAATTGGCCACAGTATTCGGCAACTTTATTCACCTAACAACATTATTTGGCAAAACATTTGCCCACTGCGACATCAGTCAATTTTCCGCTTTCCAATTGGGGCACATCAGCCGATCATCATCTCGGCACCTTTGATATGCATGAATACTCGGCCAACTTGGTACAAACATTACACGGACGATTACTTGAGTTACCAACTTTCGCTCCTTTTCACACAGCTTCAAGCAAGCGCCCGTTTTGAGGCAATACATTACACACTTGGCAGACAGCAGTTTGCATATTTTTGCGCGCCGTCATTTTACCAAAGCTGAACCTTCCCTGCAACATAGGGCAATGGGAATCTACATTCCTTCCGACTAACACCTGGCATTCGAAAGCATGGGGCAAGTCTACCTTGGACTAAATGCAAACCGAGCAACTCGACAATTAAATAGTTGGCCCAATATCTACTTGGCAATTCCATACAAGCGGAGCAATATATTGGTGATTAACATGTCCACCTTATTCGGTACAGGATACATTATTCAAAGTCCTTGCCACATTGGCACTTAGTTGCCACTTAAAATCAGCAAAAGTCTCCGAGTACAGCGCAATCTTCGCACTCGGCACAGAGCGCCGTTAGCAAGGCCTACACCCTTGCCCGGGGTTATAATACCACAGGTCTACACCCTCACCCGGGGGTAATAATACCGTGGTCCAATTTTTGACTGATATATCTACCTTATTTAATCTATCTTATTTGGTTCAAGTAATCATTTCCGTGTTCGGCCTATAGAAATATTTCTAGCTCGGCATAAAAGTCCATATTTGGAAGCAATCTTTGCACTTGACAAAATACTACACCCATGCCCGGGGGTTAGAATACTGCAGCCTACGCCCATGCCCCGGGGTTAGAATACTGCGGCCTACGCCCATGCCCGGGGCTTAGAATACCGCGGCCTACGCCCATGCCCGGGGGTTAGAATACCGCAGCCTATCGTTATGATTTATTTGTATTCCTTTCTGGGTTTTAGCTCAACCCCCCACATCTTATGATCAACATATATACATTTATACATACATTCAAGACATACGTACATTTATACGTACATCGTACATTTATACATACATTCAAGACATACGTACATTTATACATACATTCAAGCATACATGCAGTCATCCATTCATACATTTTATTCATTTATCCAAAGTGTTCTTTATCAAAAAACCTTATAGCTATTTGAACAGCATAACTTGGCAAGAAAAAACTCTCATTCCTTCTACCGCAGACAATGAAAGTTTTGAGGCAATTGTGGGAGCCAGAAAATTATAGGTATTACCTTATTGGGCCCAACCCAAACAATGCCTACAAAGGTCCAGCCCAATAAATATCACACCCCCTATCTATATAAAGGGGGGGCATCCCAAGTGAAAGGTATGTCTGTTCTCCTTCCACCACACACACACACCCCTTTTGATATACATATATACTATTTCTGGATTCAAGGACTAACTTCATCATCGGAGTACTCCCGGCCGGTAGCCCCGGTTGGGTGGCACCGACTATGTTCCTCATTGCAGATCTACAGGGGTGAAGCTCTTCTCTTCGTTAGATCTCTACAACATCCATGTGAGAGGATATTTCATGGTCTCACACCACCAATGGGGCCTGTCGGCCACCGATGACAGATCAGGCCAAAATGGTCTTTTCACCCATGGGTCTTTAAGTATAGGTCATGAGACCTCATTTGCACACACCCTTATGTCCAAAATTGCATCATCTCTCTCTCTCTAGACCCTTCTTCTCTCTAGATCCGAGCTTTATACACGTTTTCCAACGCCCCACACATATTTTCTTCGCTAAACCCTCTTAGTTTACTCCGTTTTGAACCAATTGAAATTTGATTTCAGTGTTTTTTCTTCGAGATTCACCACTTGAGGGTTGTTCCCCTCGAGTTTCTCTCGGGTTTGGTGCCTTATTCCGGGCTTTGACTTTTTCTTCCATTTTCTCTCTCCAAGGGTTTGACTTTTTCAAAGTTTACCCTATTTTCTCCATTTTCTTCACTGTTCATCGACTCTTCACCTATATTCCAGATGGCAGACGACATACCACATGATGGAGCTCCTCTAGAGGTTGGGTTCAAAATGGAGTTTGATTCTAAGGTGGAGCCAGAGCCATTACCGCTGGGAATGAGGCCTTTCGATTCGGCGAGGTATCATCCTCGGATGCATATTCTGCCTGCTGGAGGCATTAGGCACTTCACTGATTTTGCTACTAACGTGCTAGAGGATCTCCTACTAACGGAGCTAGATTCTCATCTTTCAGCCGTTGCCGTTGCCGTTGCCGTTGAGGTAAAAACTCTATTCACTTGCACATCTGATGTTCTTTTACGTGCATTTCTTGCGTTATCTCTCATTTGACTGTACTTTTCACTGCCACAGCATTTGTTTTGCACTTCCTTTTCAACTAACTGTATTTGCACTAGTTCACCTGTCCTCTGCCTTAGGGTGACTCTCGCGCATACCATATTCTACTTGAGGGTCCGGTTTGCCAAGCTTGGTACCTAGGTGAAAGAGTCGTGCGTCAGTCTCTAGGCCTGCCTACTCCATTCATATCGATGATGCCGCCAGAGTCCATGAGTTCAGCAGCAACCTATATGTTGACGGGGTTATCCAGTTTATGGTAGGCTTGGAGGCAAAATACTTTCAAGTTGAGGGCGATTATGTGGTCTTCATTCAGACACACTTTATGCCACCTCTAACCGTGTTCGTGGAGGTGAGTGGGCGAGAGCTCCTGCTGTGAGAGAGGGGCCTAGAGCGACCAGGGCAGCCAAGGCCCGTGGAGAGGGGCTTCTCAGGCGAGACAGAGGACCGGCTGGCCGGAGATGCCTACTGCTCTTACCTGTTGGCGGTATACTAGGGAGGCATATCAGATTCCAATTGAGCCTGACGCAGCGGGTCATAGATATGTCAGAGCTCATGATGCACCCCCGGAACGTATCCCATTTTATGTTTTCTCATCTCTTTCTGATATTTGTTCCGTCTGGACATTGATCATTCCCAATGCATTTGCAGGCACCCCCAGGATACACCGAGGATCTGTTGGAGCTATTGGCCTCATTTGAGGGCATGATATTGAGAAGGAAGGCATTGCTTGGCTTCGACGGCATTCAGGTCATTTCTTTAGCTTTCTTACATTCTAGTCCTCAAATTTCCACTGACACACTGAAACTAACATTTCAACTAAAACTTCCCCATACTGCACTACTACACTACATCTGAAACACTACACTTCCATACTGCATTCATACACTGTACGTGACTTCTGTATATTCTCATTCTGCACACCATACTTACATCTGATACGCATGCTGTGGCTGACATATGATAACTGCCTTTTCAAGTTCCATCCATACCGATAGCACCAGCACCAGCTGCAGCACCAGCACCAGCACCAGCGGTGCCTCCTCCGACGACAAGGATAAGAGGGAGACAGGCTCCGGAACGCAGCCGAGGCAGAGCCAGGGGCACCCGGGATAAGAGTGGCCTTTTAGAGCCCCTTTTGAGCGATGATGAGGCTAAGACTAGCGAGGCCGAGAAGGCAGTGAGTCACCATGTTGAATCATCCGAGAGTGGAGACGATGACGCTGGCTCGGGTTCTGAGAGTAAGAGTGCTGATGCTGAGGAGGGCTCCGAAGCAGTGAGTGGAGACGGCTCCAGTTCAGACTCTAATCCTGGTTCAGACAGTAGTGCCGATGGAGACAGTACCACAGAGTCCTCTCCTCCGAGGAAGAGGACGAAAAGGGCTTCTCGAACCTGAGGCGACCAGTGCTGATTTTCTGTAGTTTTTGCTTAGCTTCTTTTTGTTAGTAGCATTAGCACATTATACAACTTCAGACGAGTTTTATTTGCTTTAAAAAAACTTGTACTGCACTTTTGTAAAAACAACTATGATCGGAATGAAAACCAGTGTATTTTTTAAAAAATGTTGTATTTTGCATCATGAGCACCGCATTGCATGAAAATGAGATTGAATTTGATATTGAAAACCAAATACTTGTATTGTCACAATAGTTTGAATCAGGTAATGAACTGACCAACAACTGAAATAATCAACGTAGTATAACTCAATAATCAAAATAACAACAACTCGATAAACAACAGAACAATTTGATATACAACAAAACGACTTGATAAACAACTCAATGAACAAAACAACTCAATAAACAACTTAAATACAACACAACAAACTTGCTAAAACTAAAAGGACTCAAAATAGGACCTTGAAATGCAAAACAAAACAAGACAAAACACATGCTTTTTACATCCTCAGCACACAAGTGAACAAGAGGATAGGCAAAACAGCCGTCGGTCAAGGGTCGGTCATGAATAGAGGATGTCAGCCACTAGCGGTCGGCTACCAAAGTGGCATGTCGGCCATCACCAGTGGCCGGTTGGCCACCAATCTGAGGAACCTTTAGAATTTTGACACCTGACTTCCACTTACTGCCTTATCTTCTATAAAAGGATTGGACTTCGTATTTTCTTCATTTCAACTGCAAATTCTTCACAAATGGAGCCATTCTTTGCTGAAAAACTCTCGAATTGGATTACAAATTTAGATGGCTCGGAAAAGTTGAATTTCTGGGGTTCCGGCATAAATGCACTGTTCCCGCTGAGTCGTTCTTCGCTTTGTTTTCCGTTCCTACATGCCGCAGCTAGATGTTGGAATCCAATTACTCATGTTTTTAGCTTCAGGTGACAAGAGCTATGCCCAACAATCAAAGAATTACAAGTGCTAATGGAGTCCCGGTGCGATGAGGAAATCTTGCCTCAACCTCATTTTGGTCACATACAAGCTTTGGGAAGGATGTGCTGGCTGACTCTACATGAGGCCCGTTCCTTGGTTCACAACGGAGAGCTGGACATTCCCAGTTTGATTCATCTATATTCTGATGCCGGCGACTAAAGCGAACTTCTTTGGCGGGGTTTTCGACAACACGCCCTTTGTTTGTGTATGTTAGTTCATTTCCTTCTTGCCCCCAGTTTCGGAGGGTCTAACATTGAGCTAGTTGAAGTGGCCCAAGGCCTAAAAGAGGGCAAGAGTTGTATTGGCTTGACATTGGCTAAGACTTTGATGGGTTTGGACGCCTTCCATCAGCGGGAGACAAACAAATTTGCGGGGAGTCCATTACTTCTGCAGATAATGTTTCCCACCTTTCTAATATGTATTTCTCACATCTCTCAGCATTTATGCTCTTTTTTTCTCAAAGACCTTTTCTTACTTTTCTCTCAACATACATCTCTCTATTCTTTAATCTCTCTTTTCTTTCATCCCTCCCCAGATATGGCTTATGGACAAGCTGAAGGTAATGAACTCTTGCCCTGTATACTCAGCCCGAGCATACTTCTTCCACCAACAACTAGTTAATTTTCTGAATGAAGGATGGTGGTGCCATTAGATGTGCAACAGGTCTATTGCTGACATTGCTTGGCGTTGCCCCTGGTTTGATCTACCGGAGATGAGCTACAGCATGGCTCAATAACCTGGAATTCAACTGATTGGCCTGACACACTGTGTATTTTACTTTCCGTTCCGGTTCAGGCGTCAATTTGGACATGATCAGATTTGCCCAAAGGAGGGGGTAGAGTACCCAACTTCATTCCCCATCTGAGGTTCACAATTGGCTAGATACCTCACTGCTTAGAGGACAAGAGAACTTCTGGCTTCTGCCCCTAATTTCAATTGCGCTCTTTCTGGCGAGTACCTGACTTGGCTTGAAGATAAGGCGCAATCCGGGCCCATTTTAGCATCGAAAGCTTCCACAAGCATAGGGAGGGGACGCAGGAACACCTGATTCATCTATGCCCCATGTTTATTTGCTTTGATCTTACTTTTCAAGCTTTCTTTTTGAATTTAATAAAAGCAACTTTGATTTGTATCGAGAGTTGGAGAACTTTGTATTGAAATCAATGAAATTGAAGTTGTAAAAGGATTAATTTGAACAAAATCAGCTTTTATCAAAACTTTTCAAAACCATTTTCGATAAGGATCACAACTTGACGTGCGTGGAATCTATCCTTGAAATGTACAACCCTAAATCCGAAGATGGAAAATTGCCCCTTGTCTAAATAGCACTACTTAGTATTGTAGCCAGTTCTCAGGGGCGATCATAACCGAACATTCAGATAGAGAATAGACAAAGATGAGCTAATCAACACATGGACAGGATAGTTGAGTTGGAGGTGTTTACGACCAAATTTCAGAATCAAGTTGCCCACGTATCCCGAAGATGGGAATCAGGCCTTACGTAGTTCAGTTCAGGTTCAATCGAGTATTAACGCTCTCTTTTTATGCTCTAACTTTTGCTAAGGTTGCCCTTTAGGGTTTTCAACCTTGCGAGCTCAGTTTTTCTTTATTTCCAATTTTTTGTGCTCTAACTTTTGCCTAGGTCGCCCTTCCGGGTTTTCGGCCTAGCGAGCCTCTCAGGGGTAATATTTCTTCAACTTGTCCATGTTGATTGGTTAGGAAAATTCTAGGCCATCCAGGTCCATAAGAATAATAGCTCCACCCGACCAAATAGTTTTGATGATATAAGGACTAGTCCAATTCGGTCTGGACTTGCCCCTAAGGTCATGGATGGGAGCTCGGTTGTCCTTCAGCAACAAGTCCTCTTTTTTGAGATTTCGAGACTTAACATTCTTGTTAAAAGCCCTGGCAATCCTACGTTGATAACCCTGAACATGGTATAGTGCTTTCAACTTTCTATTGTCAAACAGCATTAGTTCTTCGAACCTCCTCTGTTGCCAATCTGCCTCTGCTATCTGGCACTCGGCCATAACTCGCAGCGACAGAACTTCTATTTTGATCGGCAGAACAACTTTCATCCCATAAACCAGAGAGTACGAAGTTGCTCCAGCAGATGTCCGAATTGAAGTACTATAGCCTCAAAGTGCAAATGGCAATTTGTCTAGCCAGTCCCTATAAGTCTCCACCATTTTCTGCAAAATATGCTTGATGTTCTTGTTGGTGGCCTCAACAGCTCTGTTGGTTTGTGGTCGGTATGTGGATGACTTATGAAAAGCCACATTGTATTTCTTCAACAAGTCGATCACTTCTTTCTTGAAATGGGGGCCATTATCCGAAATGATCTTGTTCGCGACTCCATAACGACAAATGATGTTATTTCGAATTAACTTAGCCACATGTGCTACTTTTAACACTACATAAGACTGAGCTTACACCTACATTGTGAAGTAATCAATTGCCACCATAATGTACTCATGCCCATTTGACCCTTTCGGTGTGATTGCGCCGATGACGTCGATTTCCCAGACTGAGAAAGGCCATGGTGAAGTCATGTTGTACAGCTTTGACGGCGGGATGTTCATGCGATTGGCATGAATTTGGAATTTGTGGCATCGTCGGACAAAATCAATACAATCCTCCTCCATGGTAGACCAGTAGTAACCTTGCCTGAGGATCTTCCAAGCTAACATTACTCCGTTCATGTGCGCTCCACACTCTCCCCCATGAATGGCCTCCATTAGGTGCTTTGACTCTTCTGTGTCAACACACAGCTTGTGTATTCACCGTATTTCCTCTTATCTTTGGCATTTTCCCCTGGTGGATAAACCTGCTTTTCCAAGAAGTTCTAGATATCATAAAACCAAGGGTTTTGATCTTGCACTTCATCTATTGCGGTGATAGACTCGTAGGCTGGCTTATATCTCTACTCAATAATGATTGGACATATTTGGACTCCAAATGGGATATCTATCATGAAAGATAGAGTTGATAAGGCGTCAGCGAACCTATTGTTCTCTCTTAGTAGATGCGTGAAGGTCAGTTTCTCAAACCTAGGAATCAGAACATCCAGGGTCTGCTGATAAATCTTCATCTTTTCTTCTTTGACCTTCCAGTCTCCTTTTGCTTGAGATACAACCAGGTTCGAGTCCCCAATGACATCCAACCTTTTTGCCCTAGTTCCAGGGCAATTTCCAAACCAGTGATACACGCTTCATATTCTGCTTCGTTGTTGGATACTTTGAACCGGAGTTTGAAGGCTAAGGGTATATAGGAAATGTCGGGTGATATCAGCAACACCTCTATCCCATAACCGTACTGGTTAGATGCTCCATCAAAGTACATTGTCCAAATCTCTTTCTCAACTTGCAGAATAGCTTTATTTGGGAACAAGTATTCTACCGTTTCATCCCCTTCCACTTGGTGATCTGCCAGGAACTCTGCTACCGCTCTCTCCTTAACAAACTTGCGAGTAACATATTTCAAATCAAATTCGGAAAGGAGAAGCAACCAATGAGCTAGCCTACCCATAAGCGCTGGTTTCTCGAAAAGATATTTGATAGGATCTAATCTCGAAACCAGAATTATGGAGTGAGCTAACAAGTAGTGCCTCAACTTCCTGGTTATCCATACTAAGGCCAAGCAAGCTTTCTCGAGCGGAGTGTAACGAGTCTCATAATCCAGCATCTTTTTACTCAGGTAATAGATGGCTTTCTCCACTTTATCTTCAGATTCCTAAGCAAGCATGCATCCCATCGTTGTGTCCGTTACTGACAGATACAGAATCAACGGCTTCCCCGGCTCTAGCGGCGACAACACAGGTGGGCTCTGAAGGTACTGCTTGATCTGCTCAAAAGCAAACTGACATCGGTCGTCCCATCGAATTTCTTTCCTTTCTTTAAGAGACCAAATAGTGGTTCACAAGTCAAGGTTAATTTTGAAATAAACTGTTTTATGAATTGCACTTTACCTAGAAAGCCTCGCAACTTTTTTTCAGTCCTTAGGGTGGCATTTCTAAGATGGCCTTGATTTTGGAAGGATCTACCTCGATGCCCCTCTGTGTGATCAAGAAACCCAACATTTTCCCTGTTGTTACACTGAAAGTGTATTTCTACGGATTCAACCTCAACCGGTATTCTCTGATCCGTTGAAAGAATTTCTTCAAGGCGGTGTAGTGGCTCTCTCTTTCTTTGGACTTGACAATCTTGTCATCCACATACACCTCAACCTCTTTGTGGATCTGTAGACACCCCATTTTTGACCGTCCTCAAGACTTGGACGTCACCGTTTGAACACTCGATGATTATCCATGTTTGTGTTCGTTTGGAGTTCCCGGAGGTCTCGGCTACACGCCTTGCCTCAGGATCTCCGGACTCGGCTGTTTTGTGTCTGGTTTTGCACCAAACACTTGTGCTTTGCCTTGGAGGGGCAGGGAATGCCTTGTGAGGCATCCCCACACACCACCGGCACTAGCTAGAGGCCACCGGCTGGTTTTTGTTGCCACCGGCAATGTAGATTGCCGGTCGGCACTCTTTGTTGCCGGTCGGCACTCAATTTTGTGAAAATGACAATTTGAGTGGCCGACCACTGTTCATCTACTTTTTGTAGATATTTTGTGCCAACTGTGATAGCTGGCACCCACCCCTTTCCCCTCCATACACGTGTATGGAGGGATTTCCCTCTTGGAAGGCTTGTTTTGTAAGCTTTACAAGAGGGAATTGCCTATATAAGAGAGGGTCTTCTCTTGGCATTAGGGTTAGAAATTTTTGGTTAGAAAGGTGAGAGGGAGCTCTGGTTTTAGGGTTAGGGTTCAACACATATCCTATATCTATATTTCTCTCTTGTTTGTGTGACTAGGTGTTTGTGTCTTACTATTGCACATCAACACCTAGTGTTTCACCTTTCCTTGGTTTCTGAGGTTCCAAGAGGTTGTGCTTGGTGTTCTTGGCTGGATTTGAGCCCAAGGAAGCAACAACATCAACACTTGTGAA
>JAPPVO010000017.1:16545100-16578631 GCA_030407325.1 Camellia japonica
GACCTTAATGAAGGTTCAAGAACAAGTAAAAACAAGACTTTTTTATCTTAAACACAAACTCAAAAACACAAAGTAAAGAGGGTAGAAAAGGGTTGCAAGAATGGGGAATATAAAGTGATGTTCTTACCCTTGAAGATCCCTTGAAGAACAAGTGGTGCAGCCACTCTCTAATGCTCAAAACCAGTCCAAAACCAACACAAATAACCTTCCAAGTCTCTCAATCTCGAGCTAAGGTGTAAAGGTGTGTGTAATGGTGCAAAAGTGAGGTAAATCTACACTTTCAAGCCTAAAATCACACACACAAGAGGAGAGAGATGGAGATCTATGTATCTATAGATATATGACAGAGAAATATATGTATAAGCTCTGGTTTTTGCCTCCAAAATGCTAACCCTTAGCCAAGAGGAGGAGCTCTCCTCTTATAGGCATTGTAAAGCTTGTCAAACAAGCTTGGAAGGAGTGTATCCCCTCCATACACGTGTATGGAGGGGAGCAAAAGCTACAAAGCTGTCTGAAAATATCCCAGAAAGCAAGTGCACAGTAGTCGGCAGGGCAAAATGGTCATTTCGCCAAAAATAGTGCCGACCGGCACAAAAGAGTGCCGACCGGCACAATATAGTGCCGATGGAAAAACCAGCCAGCCGGTGGCCTCTAGCCACAGCCGGTGGTATGTGGGGGTGTCTCACAAGGCACTCCCTGCCCCTTCCAAGGCAAAACACAAGTGTTTGGTGCAAAACCAAACACAAAACGGTCGAGTTGGAGTCCTGAGGCAAGGCGCGCGAGCCGAGAACTCCGGGAACTCCAAACGACGCAAACATGGATGATCACCGAGTGTTCAAGCGGTGACGTCCAAGTCTTGAGGACGGTCAAAATGGGGTGTCTACAAAGAGCAGCAAGTCCAGCCCCCCTCTTCTGATCAAAACCAGCCCTAAACTCCAAGAACAAACCCTCAAGACCTCAATAATCCAAGTATGGTGTAACACTAGGTGTCTTAGTGCAATACTAAGAACAAAACACACTTTTGAGCCCTCTAACACACACAAATGAAGAAAGAGAGGGAGTATAGAGAGAGAGTGGTGTATATATGCTATATAACTCTGATTTGCTGAACCTCCTCAAAGGAGAGGGAAGGTCTCCTTATATAGAGCAAGATGAAGGCTTGAAGCTTCTAAGGGAAGCTAAACAAAAGGGTCAAGGGGGTCAAGCTTCTAAGAGAAGCTAAGGTAAAGGGTCTGAGCTTCTTGAGGAAGCTAAGACAAAGGGTCAAGCTTCCTCAAGAAGCTTGAGCAAAGGGTGCAAGCTTCTCCAAGAAGCTTGAGCAAAAAGGTGCAAAGGGTGCAATTCCTCCATACACATGGAGGACAAGTCCGTGCACTCCAGCTGGCACAGCTGGCATGCACCATGCCTAAAAAAGGCTAAAAGGAGGTACCAGCCAAAAAAAGGAGACAATCGGCCAAACAAATGGTCGGTAGAGATAAAGAAAGGCCGGTGGCCTCATGCCACGGCCGGTGGGTTTAAGGGATGGCTGACAAGCCACCTCCTACCCTTAGAAGCACAAAACAGTCAAGTTGAGAGATCTCAAGGCACAGTGCGCAACCGAGTCCTTCGGGAACTCAAAACAAACACAAACAAGGAAGATCATCGGGTGTTCAAAAGATGACGTCCAAGTCTTGAGGACGGTCAAAAATGGGGTGTCTACAGACGTGTTTCATGTTAGTATGCTTCGGAAGTACGAGCCGGATCCATCGCATGTATTGGATTTGACTGACTTAGAGGTAAATGAGGATGCCTCGTATGAGGAGAGACCGGTGCGGGTCTTGGATAGACGGGATCAAGTTTGGTAAAGGTTTTGTGGAAATATCACAGAGTAGGAAGCCACTTGGGAACGTGAGTTGAAGGTCTGCGAGAAATATCCGGACTTGTTTGTTAATGCGTAATCATGTATTGGGAATTTTGTAATATTGATAAACTTTAAGAGCATTAAAGATGTCTTAAGTGGTAAAATATTGTAATTGTTTTGGTTTATGGAAGTATTATGGAACTTGCCTTGAAATGGAAGTTTATTTTAACATTGTATATGTTAATGATGTTTTAGAAATGCAAATATATTGTTGGCATTGAAAATATAATTGAGTTGTGGAAAATGTGTTGAAATTGGTAAATTTCAAAGAAAATCATGCTAATGATGCATATTGAGTTGTATGTTGTAAATTGCCTCTTGAATAGAGATGGGATGACCGGTAATGGGTCAGGTTATGGAATGTTGGTTGGTAATGTTATTGAGAATTGAGGAAAACTTGTTTTTGAAAACTTGTACTTAATTTCGGGGACGAAATTCCTTAAGGGGGGGAGGTTATAGCGATCCTGGTTCTTCCTCCTTTGATTGTTGTATCCGGACTTAAGTTCCGTGGAGTTGGTTGTTGTATATGTCTTGTTGTCATTCTTTAAATTCCATATATTTGGGTTTTAGGATGTGTTGGGCGTGTTTCGAACAGGTTGGTTGAGCCTTGGTTCCTTTTCTTGTTGCCCAGATTTTTGGTGGTCCGCTCGAGCGGATCCCTTCGCACTCGAGCGGAGTTTGCACACTTCCAGCTTTTTGTGCCTCTGCAAAAGTACTGCAGGTTCGTTTTTCACGCTCGAGCTAGTCGCGCTCGAGCGGGCTCTTTTGCGCTCGAGCGGGTGTTCAATGTCTGTAAAAATACTGGAAGAGGGTAATCTATGCTTGAGCGGGTTTCCCTTTGTGCTCGAGCGGGTGTGTTTTGCAGTTGTGTCTTGGCGCTCGAGCGGGTATTCTTGCGCTTGAGCGGGACCAGTTTTTGTGCTTAACGCTCGAACGTCCTTGTAGACGGCCTTGAACATCCCGGGAAAATCCCGTTTTGTTCATTGGGCTCACTACAGTTCGGACTCGATGTCACGGTTCTGAATCTAATCTCGCAAATTGCAATGCAAGATTGATAAATCACCAAAGAGTCTAAATCTGGCAAATCGTTTTGAAAAACTGATTTTAGAAAGAAGTGCCAAACATGGACTGCTTTGCCAGATACAGAGTCGCCACCTAAATATTTTATTTTGGGGGAATTTAGGAAACCCTGACTCGTGCCTAAGGCCACGTGTCCATCATCACCAAAGTTGCCTCGGCTTGGGAACTTAGGTACGATTGGGGAAGGTCATTTCATGAGCACCCCCGCTCGCCCGATCAAAGATTGGCCACTACTAAGCATGATATCTTGTTTTTGAAAACACATGTGCTCTTTTCCGGTTATTAACCTAGAATTACTATGTGACGCGCACAGCATACAAGTATAGACTAGATTGCCTAAGTTGGAACAAAACATCGCATATCCGTTTGTTTTGAAAATGGATTGAAGTTTGCTACTCGCAAGTAGGCTAAAACACGGGTTTTGACGAATTATTCCAATTTAAGCAGCCCAACCTTCACCCACAGGCATTCAGGCAGTTATATCACATAAGCACATAGCCTCATGGTAAGCATGCTATCATGGCAGTCACTTACACGCATGCAAGGATGCTAAAGCATAAACACTTACCGAGTACTCCGAGCCAAAGAAAGAAGCTAATTAGAAAACATGCATGAATCCTAACTATGCTGAGATGCCTAATGCAACACATGCAAGAATGCAACTAAGATAGGCGCGGCTATTCTAAGATGGCATATGAGATGCTACAAGTAACATGTATTCAACTTCGAATTGAAATACGGTGCAGTTAGTATGATGCGCCGAGCCCGGTGCATGCAAAACAGATGAATGGATGCAAACATACGAGCATAAGGATGCTAATTGAAACGTGCCCTAAAACTAACCATCATAAGCTGGTAAATAAAAGGGAGAAAGACGTGGGGTTGGAAGACATATATCACACACACGCACACTTATTACAACATTGCCCTCTCTCGGAGGGTCCGAATAAATAATACAGAACCAACTAGCTAATCTAAGCTAATCTAATTAAACTAGTTATTACAAGACGGAATGAATAACAAATCACAGCTAATTATTACACAACTCTAATTAATCAACAAATTAACTAAGCAAGTAAGTAAATAAGCATATAAACTATATGAAGTGGGCTGCCTCAGCTTTGTTTTGGATGACAAAGGATGCATGCATGCTCGAGTTGCCTTGTTCGGAAATCCCTCGCGACGCCCCAACTCGCCTTTGTTTGCAATTGATCTCAGAAACTTGCACAAAGCTCCAGAGAGATGAAACTCCACCCTGGGAATTTGTGGGAAGGCTATCGACCAGCTTATAGGCATGGGAGACCACCTACCGACCACCTTTTGTGGTGGAAACCAAAAAAAGTGGTCGGCCTGCTAATAAATCTGGTCGGCCGACCAGTTTCCTCTCCTGGTTTCTAGTTTTCTGCAACAAAGGGAAAGAGAGGGGCACGACAAAGTATTTGCAACACATGTGTGCACGACCACTCTCCCCATCATTGCATAAGCTCAAGGAAGTGTAGTCCTCGACCCTCGGGCCACCAATCACGCATTTCGATGCATGATGGCCGAGGAGCCGAATTGCACTGCTCAATGTGAAATGAATGCACACACAAGCACCTAAAGCCAATAACTCCATCATGGGTAGTCAAGAATGTCGGTGACCGGGAATCGAGGCACATTTCGTCACTTTGAGTACAAGACGTCCTTCGTTTCCCGTGTTTGGACTAACTCCTATCCCAAACACAATGCAACAAACAAGGCATGCACCAATGCAACTCTAGCATGCAATCTTAATGCAATGCAACTCTAGCATGCAATCTTAATGCAATGCAACTAAGTCATGCAAACATGCAAGGGATAACATGCAAACATGCAACTAGCATATACAATGCTATGAATTAACAATGGCATACTCAATGCACATGACACTTAGCATACACAATGCACGTAGAAACTAACATACACAATGAGATGAACAAGGCATGCACAATGCAATGATCAATCATGCGACAACATGGCATACCCAATGCTATGAACTGCAATGGCATACTTAATGCAAAATGGACTTAAACCAAAATGGATGGGCCTCAGCCACACCCAAATCAGTGGCCAATGGGATGAAATGAAGGCACAAAATACAAAGCATGCATGCACAATGCATTGGCCAATACAAGAGGCCCAAGAGCACAACTCTCAAGAGTGCTCAAAGAGTGACAAATGTGCAAGTGTAAAGACACTAAGTGCACTGAAATGACGTAAGGAATGATGCCAAATCATTCAAACAAAGCAAGTAGAGCATGCAAGGGTCCTAAGGCATGAGAGCTATCAAAGAGGACTACACATGAGGCATGCAATGCATGGAAAATATGCATGAACTAAGCGTGGATAGAGTTGAAATTGGTCTTAACAATGACCAAAATGTGCTAAGATGAGGGCCCAAAATCCTAGGCATGCAAGCATACACACTAAGGCATGAACTAGACAACAGTGCATAACCATCAAAGGCATTCAAAACATGAATGAAGTGAGAACATGGCAAGTCTATATGTTCTGAAATGTGATGTTAAGTGATGCCAAATCAAGTACACAACACAAATAAAGCATGCAATGGTGCTCAAAGCTTGAGGCAAGCAAGAGCATTTACACTACAGGTATACAAAACATGAAGCATGTGATTAAGGCAACCAAAAAAAGTCCTAGTACATGTTAATATGAGACTAAAACATGCATGGATAGAAGCCAAAATGTGCTAGCATGAGGGGCATGAGGCATAATGCATACAAGGCAAATAAGGTGGATTACACTACACCTATTAGGACCAAGCATGGGATGACTCCACCAACAAAAATCAGAGTTATATAATGGCAAAATAACCCCAAATAAGCATTGAAATGATGGCTTGCAAGCAAAGGCATGAATGCATACACAATGGCTCATGTTAAGGCATAAAGGGGGAACCCTCCAACGCATTGATTGAGTGACAAATGCAAGTGCACAGCCATGAAACATGGACTGAAATAGTATAACTAATGATGCCAAATCATTGAAATGAGCCAAGTAATGCATGCTAGTAGACCCGATGCACAAAGCAAACAAGCTAGGTTGAACCAAAGCTATACAAAGCAAGTCATGGATGATCAAGACAACAAAATTAGACCTTAAACATGGAAAAACATGAACAAAGTCTTCTTGAAGTCAAGCCAAAAGCATGCTAAAAAGACATGTGCCAACATGATGCATGTTAGGGTATTTCATGGGATTGCATGGCAAGTGTATGGAGCATGCAAAGGCCAACCAAACCAAACCAAAATAGAGTCATGACATGGTAAAACATCACCAAAAACATGCTGAAATGGGAAGAAAACAAGCTAGAATGACATGTCAAGGCATGAAGCATATAAAGCTAGTTTAAGGGATTTACACTACAAGCATGCATGGAAAGCATCATTCAACCAAGGGACCTCAAAAAAAGAGCTAGGGCAACCCAAATTATGAACAAAATCATGTTGGAGCATGGCCAAAATATACTAGCACAGTGAGCCAAAACATCATGCATTTTAAGCTAATGAACATGATTTGCACTACAAGCATATAAAGCATGTGAGAGGCTACCAAACCAGCTAAAAAAAGAGTCATGGCATGCCAAATGATGGCCAAAAACCCACTGAAACATAGTCAAAACATGCTAGAATGACATGCTCCTTTGATAGGCCAAAAAGGGGGTTACTCTACACATGTAAGAGGCAAACTCAAGGTGACCAAACCAACCCTGGAAAAAGTCTAGGAAGGCCCTAAAAGTCACCAAAAAGGGCCTGAACCAAGCCTTGGAAGTATGAAAATATATACTCCTTTGATAGGCCAAAAATACAAGTAAATGAAGTAAGAAGAGAGGGGGTCACCCCTCTATGATTTAGGGCCTCAAAACTACATGCTAACAATTGAAAATCCACTGGATTTCAGTGGCTAAAAGGGCAAGCAAAGATTAAATCAAAGGCCTTATGGCATGGCACAAAACAAGGCCAAATAAAGCATGCAAGAGGGTAGAAGACCCTTAACACCAAAAGGGCCTTAAACAAACATATTAAGTACGCAAAAATAAATCTTTTTTCAGTTGAAAGTTAATCCAAAATAAGCATGTAAATATGGCTAAGAGTGTTGTCAAAATAGAGCTTAAAAAGGGAAAAAAGAGGGTTACCCTTGAAGCACTGCAAAACCAGCCCAAAATCTAAGCCAAGACCAGCTTTTGAAGCTCAAAATGATCCTCAAAGAACCTCATCCCAATGGTGGTTGACTTTGATGAAGGATGCCTAGGCAAACTAGAAGCATTTCTTCACTTTCAAGCACTTCTATGCACAAAATGGGCAAGGGAGTGGAGTATATAGAGAGAGAGACAGAGATTCAGCCCTAGAAGTTGTAGCGAGAGAGAGACCTTTTAGAGTGAGAAGCTCCCAAGCTTCTCCAAGAAGATTTTCCCTTGAAAATGAGAGATATAGCCTCATATATAGCAAAAATGAGAGTTGGCTCGAAAATATCTGTCTATGGGATAGCTGGAGGTTGTGGAAGATAGCTAGAGGATAAATATCTGAGTTTGGGACCTGTAGACCACTTTTCTGGTCGGCCGACCACTTTTTCAGGAGGAAGTGTCGGCCAGCCACCTTTTCTGGTCGGCCAGCTAGTTT
The DNA here is from genome assembly GCA_030407325.1 of Camellia japonica. Lineage (NCBI taxonomy): Eukaryota > Viridiplantae > Streptophyta > Magnoliopsida > Ericales > Theaceae > Camellia > Camellia japonica. Next base: position 16,552,739 of record JAPPVO010000017.1, read on the forward strand.
TTCTAGTCGGTAGGAAAATTCTGCTTTTCAGGTCGAACTTCAAATGGCCAAACTTCTTCATATGAACTCATTTTCAGGTTATTCTTGTGTCCAAATTGAAGCTCCGGAAGTTAGCTTTCCAATGGCACCAGCCTTGCATCGAAATTCTAACTTTGAAAAAAGTTATGCTTGTTTTGGTGAAGCCGCACAGTTTTGGTCCTACCCGAATTCATGCCGAACTTCTCCCAAACTAGTTTTCTTCTCTCATTTTCTCTTTTCTTCAAATCCAAACCCATAAACAAAGTGTTTTGAAATATTTTCAAAGATTTCATCTCTCTTTCATTCATTTCTACTTTGTCCTTGCTCGGTTTACCGAAAAGTGCAACATTTAATGAAATGCGAGTGTCGGAACATTGTAGGAACTTTATTTTCAAAATTTTTTTAAAGAGAGGGTTTCAAGGTCTAAAATCTTTTGATCAAGATTGTTTTGGTCCAAAAGGGGTATGAAGTTGAGATTTGACTCTCTCATTGCCGAAGAAACTGAACCTTTGCCTTGCGCACCTTCATCACCGAGTAAACTGTCAGTAGTGCCCAAGTCTTAAGGGCAGTCAAAAATGGGGTGTCTACAGTCCTATTCTCCGCGCGAGCGGTCTAGTCGTATATCAGATGGCAACTGGGTGATTTTAAATCACTTTTCACACTTTCTTTCTCTCTCTTACTTTTCAAAACCTCCATTGGAGAGCACCTCACTCTAAAATTTTAACTTCTCTCTAGGGTTTGATCTAGTAGGAGTGGTCTTCTACCCTTGGGCCTTTGTAAAAAGTGTGAAGCTTGTTGAGGGCTACATTTTGATCCCAAAATATTGGGGTTTGGAGCACTTTCAAATTTCTTCTTCTTCTCATTTGGGCTCCGAATTTGAAGTAGGGATAACTACTCATTTTTATGAGCTCTGACCTAGATATTGAGCTTTTTGTATAAATGGTTTGATTTGGGAAGTTAGGGTTTGAGATGTGTTATATTGGAAAGAGGGGTTTTATTCTTTTGATTCGAACATATGTGCTTTGGGTCTAAAAAGGAGGTTCTCGATTGTTGTTGATAATATTTGGACCTTTGGGTCAATGTTGAGAAAAAGGGAAAAATGCCATGTTTGGGTATATTTGGGTCATTAGTGTAATTAATGACATTTATTATGGAAATATGAAATTGAATGGAAATAATGAAATTGGCTCATTATGAGGTAGAATGGTGGAGTTGGATTCATTAATCACTCACCTTTGAAATTGTTGATATAATTATTATCTGTTTAGAAATAATTGCTTTGGGCTATCGGTAGAGGATAGTCTTGATTGTTGTAGACATTGCATGATGATTAGGCGATTTAAAACTCATCAATTGAATATGTCATTGAATATGACGGTTGGAATAATACATCAAATTTATGTATTGATTGATTATGTATATGATATGTGTTCATATGCATTGTGTTGTGTGGGAGGAGATAGGGGATGTACTCTACAGTTTAGGAGGAGATAGGGGATGGACTCCTAAACCGGATATTATTTGGGAGGAGATAGGGGATGGACTCCATTGATACAGCAAATATGTGTATCTATTGAAGTATTGATACAGCGAATATGTGTATCTATTGTGAAGTATGGAAGTGTTTTATTTGAGATTGATACAGCAAATCTGTGTATCATATATGAAGTATGGAAGTGTTTAATATGAGTTGTTATCTCATTTGAAATGGAAATATTGTTGATATGAGATGTAATCTCATCTAAATTGTTTGGCCAGGTTCTGAGCCACGGTTATGAATTGAGAATTGGATAAGTAATGGAAAATGGAATGAAACATGGACTTATTGGTCATGGAGTTGCAATGTGTTATAAGTTAGCGTATATGAGTTAAATATTTATCAAATGCTAATGTTTTAGTTATTGCTCATATTATGTTTAGCATATCTCTAATGGGCGTTGGCTGACCCTAAATGGGACATCATTTTCAAGTTCAGGTATTATGCCGCCTCCGAGGTTTTAGCTTGGATGGTTGTGGGAGTTGAAGACTCTCTTGTTTATTTTTGTAATTATTTTGTGTATTACATGTAAATCAAGCCAAGGGCTTATTATGCATTTTGAGTTAGTACTCTTTTTAGTAACCAAGTGTTGACTTGGAAAGTTGTAAGCCCGTGGGGCATTTACTTTTGATGTCAATATGTAATACTTTTGTAATGAATACTCTGATGAATGAAATTATGCTTTCTTCTCTTACGTCTAAGCATGTCAAGATTGTATGATTTATGGGTTTATTTTGAGGGCGTTACAAAAGATGTGAGGTTCACAATTTTATATTGAATAATTAGGGCATAATAAGATCACGTTTGTTTGACGAAATTATGAGTTGAATGAGATTGTTAGTGAGGAGATGGTTATTGAAAAATTATTAGTGTGAGAATTGTTAATGAGGAGATTAAATAAAAGTGTGTTTGTTTTGATGATAGTTGTTAGTAAAAGGATTGTTAAATTTTTTTTATATAAAAAAAATACATATTTTTGTGTAAAAAAAAAAATCTAAAACAAATATAAAAAAATTCAGAAATTACAGGCACACATGGTTAAAAAAACCATTGTTTCAGTCAACTGGCCGGACGACTAGCCAAAAGTCCGGGTGGACGATCGGATACACTTTAATCCCCGAACTATTTTTTTAATCCCACCCTCTACCCAGCTAAGCTAATCCGCCCACAGAAGGGGATTACTAAACCGAATGGAGTATCAATATTAGCTCTCCTATTACCACCAAACACGCTGTGTATAGGACTCACAGCCAACTTGATATCCAATCCAGCCTCTGAAGCGGGAAAACAAACATGGCCTAAGAGATATGATGTATTGTAATTGATGAGAAATACCACCACACAGGAGCACCAAATAATTTTTTTATTCCATCAGTAATTTAAGAAATTTGCTACAGACCCTAATAAATGATTGAGAATTAGGGGTGGGCGACGTGTCGTGTTTATGTCGTGTCATCTTAGGTTCATGTCAAAATTATCTCAACATTAACCCGACCCATTTATTATTTCGTGTTATCATGTCGTGCCATTTTTGGACCATGTTCGGTTCATGTCGTGTTAATGTGTCATGTCAAAACATTTATTATTAATAAAAAATCAAATGTATGAAAAAAATTTGAAATTTTCTTCACAAGTTATATTTAATTAAACTAATCTCTATTAAATAAAATTAATTATAAAAATATTTGATTTCAATTTTATTTTATTTTCTTAATTTATAAAAATTATATTTTATTATTATATTTTTTAGTAGATTAACTCAAATAATAAATAAAAAAATACATTAAGTTCAATTAAAAGCAAAACAAAATATGTATATTAAATTTAAAATTGTATTTTATATACTTTTAATAAATTGGATGTGATTATGTAAGAGATAAAAAATGTCCAGATAGTTTTTAATAGAAATAATATTAAAATGTGTAACTAAGTCTTCATTACAATTAATCCTTTATACTCCCGTGCTACTCATTTACATCAAACAACACTAATAAACATAACAATTATATTCTCAATAGAATCAATCCACCTCATAACACAACTTCAACTATATTCTCAATACATATTTTCGTCAACAATAATCTCTACAAATATACACACATTAGCAATAAAATCTCGGAATAAAACAAACAACTTGTGGTCTCGCCAAGCCCTACATTACCATCGTGGTCTCGCCAAGACCCACGTCTGCCTGCTTTACCGGTTGCTAGCCGAAAGAAATGCATTACCTCTATATAGCATAGCTTGCTTTACAGGGTGCTAACCGGAAGGAACGCATTACCTCTATATAGCACATCAGCCCGCTTTACCAATTGCTAGCCGGAAGGATTGCGTTACCTCCATATAGCACAACCACATTCCATAACACGTGCATCTCAATTTCCTTCCATTCATTCACATATAATTACGTAATTCTGCAGTTAATCAACAACACATAAGGTTTCATATCAACCTATTTCACATCAATTCCACAACAAGTAATACCATCCTCCACCGATGGCCAAGGACAAAACCTCTAAGCATTTAATAGTAATAGTATAAATTCTTATAAACAAGATAGTGTGATCCTCATAACATTTCCATACTTCAATATTACCAATATTGTTGAGAGTTAGATTAACAATTATACCATCTCGTAATGTCCACAATTGATTCCACTATTTTTTATCACCAATATTTACAACATAGGCCAATTTCATGATAATCATTTACTTCATTCTCTCTCTACTTTTTGTGGGGACATAATTTTTAAATGACAACACGTGGCCGAGGTGACACCGAAGTGTCAGCCGAGGTGTCACGTGTCCTGGTCATGATGCCGAGATGATCTCGGCTAGGCCGAGGTTATCTGCGAGAATATCAGAATCCGAGATAAGCAGATAAGGGACAAGAGTCCTAAAATGGGAGAAGACTTCAGTTTGGGTAAAGATAAGACTCTTAGAGAGTTTATTCTAATCCTACTGGGAGTCCAAGTTAGCAGTAATCCTAAGTCCATTATGGCTAGGCTTCTATTTGAGACTAGGATTATGTTGGCTATAAAAGGGAGGCACCCCCATGGGTCTAAGGTATGCTTTTGATATTCTGTCTAGTGAGTTAAGCACTATTGATTATCTTTGAGAGATATTGAGTACTGACTTGATCGTCGGAGTACCCCCGGGTGGACGAACCACCGCCGGAATCATCTCTTTCTGTTGCAGGTCAGACGGGTGTCATCTATTCTGCCAGTGCTCTCCAGCTTAATACTAAGTTGGCAGTGTGGTCAGAAAATCACTCACACAATTTGGCACCGTCTGTGGGAAAGAAAGGAGAATAGATGGCCATCACCGTAGAAGATCAACGTGTTGAAAACGATGAGTTTAGCGAAGATGGAGAGTGTGTCGACATAAACGGAATGAAGACCCTTCCAGAAGGGACGCGAAGACAGGGGGCATGAGCGCTCCCAAGGAGATTGCATTCAAGTATAGAAGAGCTCAGCCTAAGTGAGCAGATCCTGGATTTCAGGCCCCGGACCCCAGATCCCGAAAGACAAGATCTCGGCCTAAATAAGCAGGTCCGAGAAGAGAAGAGCTCAACCTGAGTGAGCAGATCCAAGATTCCAGAAGACATGATCTCGGCCTGGATGAATAGGTCTGAGAAGAGAAGAGCTCAACCTGAGTGAGCAGATCCAAGATTCCAGAAGACAATATCTCGGCACTTAAGTCCGAGAAGAAAAACGGCTTGCCGATGCGAGGCCGAGGTAATGATGAATAACTTAGACTCATTATATGGCAGAGTTGAATCTTGCATATAATGGAGTTGAACTAAGTTGGAGTAACATAGGCTTGCCATGTCGGCAGAATCAAACTCAGGTTGAAACCAAGTAAGATCAACAGAGAAATCAAGGCTAACAACCTCGACTTGAAACCAACTTCGGCGAACAAGATCACATGCACAAGCTTAATGTGAACATAAGTCCACGTTAGGGGGTAGAGAGTTATAAATGATGTTTAACACTTGTTGAAATTTGTAGCAATTTACAAGTTGAAGTTAAACCGATGTTATGTTTAACACTTGCTAAAATTTGTAGCAATTTACAAGTTGAAGTTAAACCGAGATGATGTTTAACACTTGTTGAAATTTGTAGCAATTTATAAGTTGAAGTTAAACCGAGATTATGTATGACAACTCATATGCGTGAACGGGTTCTTGGAATTCTTGTTCTTTAAAGAGACATGTCAGCCTTAACGATGATCTCGGCTGCGATACTTTAAGCCGACATACTGGAAAGTACTGATATAGGTTCCATCACCTCAGGATGCCGAGGTAATTGAACCTAGGGAGTAGTTGTGGGGACATAATATTTGAATGACAACACGTGGCCGAGGTGACACCGAAGTGTCAGCCGAGGTGTCACGTGTCCTGGTCATGATGCCGAGATGATCTCGGCTAGACCGAGGTTATCTGCGAGAATACCGGAATCCGAGATAAGCGGATAAGGGACAAGAGTCTAAAATGGGAGAAGGCTTCAGTTTGGGTAAAGATAAGACTCTTAGAGAGTTTATCCTAATCCTACTGGGAGTCCAAGTTAGCAGTAATCCTAAGTCCATTAGGGCTAGGCTTCTATTTGAGACTAGGATTATGTTGGCTATAAAAGGGAGGCGCCCCCATGGGTCTAAGGTATGCTTTTGATATTCTGTCTAGTGAGTTAAGCACTATTGATTATCTTTGAGAGATATTGAGTACTGACTTGATCGTCGGAGTACCTCCGGGTGGACGAACCACCGCCGGAATCTTCTCTTTCTGTTGCAGGTCAGACGGGTGTCATCTATTCTGCTAGTGCTCTCCAGCTGAATACTAAGTTGGCAGTGTGGTCAGAAAATCACTCACACAATTGCTATCCGGAAGGATTGCGTTACCTCCATATAGCACAACCACATTCCATAACACGTGCATCTCAATTTCCTTCCATTCATTCACATATAATTACGTAATTCTGTAGTTAATCAACAACACATAAGGTTTCATATCAACCTATTTCACATCAATTCCACAACAAGTAATACCATCCTCCACCGATGACCAAGGACAAAACCTCTATGCATTTAATAGTAATAGTATAAATTCTTATAAACAAGATAGTGTGATCCTCATAACATTTCCATACTTCAATATTACCAATATTGTCTAGAGTTAGATTAACAATTATACCATCTCGTAATGTCCACAATTGATTCCACTATTTTTTATCACCAATATTTACAACATAGGCCAATTTCATGATAATCATTTACTTCATTCTCTCTCTACTTTCCATTTCTAGTTCACAATAATTATTACAATCATCTATTAATTACTTTTTAACTATCACATTTTTCAATTTACCAATGACAATACCTAGCTCAACCATTCATAAACATTAACCCTTTTTCATACTACATAACCATCAAATAAAAATTAGGGTTTTTCATTTTAAACTTCGCAACTAACTTTTAATAGCATCCATTCATCATATTAACCAAGACATCACAAGATCAACCATTTAAATTTCCTTCTCTTCCCATTTCACATTTCTTATTCACAAAAAAAATAAAAAATAAAAAAAATCAACATGAACCAATATTTATATATATAAAAATTATATATCATCTTTTCTTTGCATTCTCATAAACATTAAATTAAAAATTAGGGCTTTTTATTTCAACCATCATAAACATGTTCTATTAGCTTAAAATTTCCATAATCAACAACAAAATATAAGATTAAACTATTTGATTCAAAACCCTAAATCTCATCTACATGTATTTTAAAAAAAAATGACATATAAACTCATGTTTTTCATACAATAAAAGTACCACATATCCATCTATAGTGATATATTGAAAAGAATCAACGAAATTCCAACCTCAAAATGTGAAGAAAAGCAAATCCGAAAATGCAAGCTTGCTGGATCAAGAATTCGAGACTACTAATGCGAGGAGTGCAGTGAGCTCTCCAACTTCCGTTTACAAAGATTGTGCAAAATCTTACTCTATGGACTCCCACTTTAAGCTTAAAGTTTGAGCAACAATGGTGGAAATTGGAGAGAGAGAGATGGAACCAACATTTGGGAAAGGAAAAGAAAACGAAGCAGGAGGAGGAAAGAAAACGTAAAAAGGAATGGGTTTGGCCCCACATGGGTTGCCTTTTTTTTTCTTTTTTTTTCTTTTTTTCTATTTACACATACATCTATATATATACATCAATTAAAATTATTTTAACAACACTTTAATATTTTGTAACATAAAATAATATAATTTGTTTCATCACAAAATATATTTTTCGTTTGATAAAACACACCATAAATTCACATTTCAAACATTTATTATAATACAATATATTCCCTCCGTCCCAAAATAATGGTCCCGTTTGGGGAATTCAACTTTTTTTGGTAGTACAATTATTGCATTTGAGAAAAGTTGATTTTCCAAAATTACCCTTTTGATAGTACATTTTTTGGGAATATCAATGTCATAATTATACTTTTTATATTGTTTATTAATTTAAAAGAAGGGCAAAATAGGAAATTTACATTATTTTTGTACTTGATTTTTGAAGAGGGACTAATATTTTGGGACAATGAAAAATGGAATAAGGGACTAATATTTTGGGACGGAGGGAGTAATAAATAATAACAACTCTTGAAGTGATACCTTCCATTCACATAATTAAAAAGACCAAACAATTAAATATGTGTTACATGAACCCAAATTAAATTGATTCCAAATTATGGCTTTTGAATTAAATTTCCACTCATGAACTAAACATGCCCCAAATATATACAAAACTAAACCCAATACATTTTACCTCGAGTCATGATTTTAATATCAAATCTCAACACAAAAATTCTATTATAAATTAAATTGAACACTGTTCAATTCGTAAATTTTCATAAAATAAATACTCACCATTAAATTCTAAAATTTTTATTCAACATACTAGACTCTCATAAGAACACCCATAATAATAAAAAAAATTATAATTTCTGAGATCGAAAATTATATTTTAAAAAAAATTATTACAAAATTGAATCATTTTCGCACATAATTTTACACAACACTCCAATCCAAATATTACTTAATTAAATTATACACTGACTATTGAAAATATATATATATATATATATTTGGGTCATTACATTCAATAATGTGTAAATGATATAATTGGTTGATGATTAGAGAAGATCTAAGAGAGAATGGTACTTTTAATATTGTAATTGATTACAACATCACTGGGCTTGAAAATTGGAACTAATTACTGGGTTTGAAAATTGGAACTAATTTTTTTGTCTTAAATAGCAATTCTCAGAAAATATATATTACTGTTTTCTTCAATTTCCTTAAAACTTAATATGTGAAATGCAACTATGGGCAGTGGCTACAGCTAGCAGTGAACACCTTGGAATTTTTATTTTTAAATGTATATCTATATGTGTGAGTGACTTTCTGACCACACTGCCAACTCAGTATTCAGCTGGAGAGTACTGGCAGAATAGATGGCGCCTGATAACCTGCAACAGAAGAAAGAGATTCCGGTGGTGGTTCGTCTACCCGGGGGCACTCCGATGATCAAGTCAGTTATCTCCCAAAGATAGATCAAGTGCTAAAATTACTGTTCAGAATATAAATTGCGTACCTTAGACCCATGGGGGTGCCTCTCTTTTATAGCCAACTCAATGATAGTCCTAATAGAAGCCTAGCTTCAATAGACTTCTGGTCTGTGCTTATCTTGGACTTTCCAATAGATAAAGATAAACTCCCTAAGAGCTTTATCCTTATCCAGGATGGAGTCCTTCCTCATTCTAGGACTCTTGTCCCTTATCCGCTTATCCCGGATTTTGATATCTTCGGAGATAACCTCGGCCTAGCCGAGATTACCTCGGCGTCATGACCAGGACACGTGGCATCTCGGCTGACACGTTGGCGTCACCTTGGCCACGTGTTGGTACTCAGAAAATATATCCCCACAACTGCCCCCTAGGTTCTATTACCTCGGCATCCTGAGGTGATGGAACCTATATCATTCATGTCGGCTATCTTACTGTATCATAAATTTACCGAGGTCATAATGCACCGGCTTCTCATAACCAGGTCTTGTAGTCTGTCTCATCAAGGCTTCAGAATTTTTAACCAAGTTTATTCGAGTTTATTTAGCCAAGATTTTCCCATCAGCTGATGTCATGCCTCATCAAACCAAGAACTCCAAGAGTTTTATCACGCGTATGAGCTGTCACGCAAAATAGATCATCCATTTCTGCCACGTATTTGTCCCCTACTAGACCGTACTCGATATGCGCCTATAAGTCATCTCGCGCCTGCGTGCGCTGTCTGATCAATACGTCGTTCTAGGCTCAGTGATGTTGTTTTTCCGCCATTCTCCGCGTTTTGATCAAAAATCAATTTCTCTCTCTCCGTCTCTTCATTTTTGCATCCTCGTTCTCGAGCTCTCGACTCTCTCTCTCTCTCTCTTCAAAATACGCCATTGTTTCTAGATTTTCAAGCTCTGTAACAGCTTTCATTTCTCTTCTCTGGTGAAGCTTTCGCTGTCCTTTTCTGATTGTAACCGTCTCCTGACTCCGGCGCCTTCAACACCGGCTTCACTCCTCTGGTAAGCTTTTGTTCCCTCCTGGTTTCCAGTTTTTGAAAAAGCTTTACCTTATTATTTGCTTGCCATTGCTGTTCTGCTCAAGTTCTTGATTTATAAATCACGTATCTGAGCACATTTATTTTACGATTTTGCTTTTGCCCAATTCGTGTCTTGAACATTCACATACTGCTCAAAAATTTGTTCACTTTTGTCACTGTTCTTGGCTCTGTACCCTTGTATACACTCTGTCACAGTGTTCTTGATGATTCACCACCGTTCTTGATTCTGAATCATTGCTCTTGTTTGTGTTTTCTTTATTTTCTCCAGATTCTTGCCTTCAATCTCCGTTTGTTTAGACTTAAGTTTGAGATTTGCCCTAGAACATACAAATCTTAGGGAAAACTGAAATGAATTTCTCTTTAATCTTCACAAATTCTTACCCCATTGTGAACTTTAGGTTTTGCCGAGGTCTTCTGAGCCTTTTACAAAACACTTTATTTCCATTCTATACACCTTCCCCTTAAGCCGACGTCATGGGTATGTGGAAGCATAGGGTAGACACCCCGACCAAATTAGAATACTTTAGGCAGGAGTTTTCCATCCCTGCCGACGCCCACCTCAGGTTGGTAGGGGAGGAGGATTCCATTATGCCTGATGTGAACCTTATGCCTTTTCCAATAGTGGCCTTTATCGAGTGTGGACTTAGGTTTTCACTTGACACCTTTTTCCGAGAAGTCCTTCATTACTATAAATTGAACCCAATGCAGCTTGCCATCAATTCCTACCGAGTTATCAACGGCACAATAGCCTTAGCCAAACAAGAGAATGCTAGGGTTACTCTTGTCGATTTCCAGTACTGCTACACTATGTTTCGCCTGAAATCAGAAAAAGGCCACATCTATTACCTCAAGCCGAGGTCCACTGAGTACAAGCTCATTGCCAACCTTCCTGACTCAAACAAGGGTGTTGGAGACGATTACTTCATCGTCTCGGGTAACTGGGAGTTTCAGCCCAATGATGACCTCCACCTTTATCCCTTAAGCCGAACGGTTTTCGGAGAAGGAGATGGTAAGGGCCATGTGTCACTTTTTCTTGCTCTTTTTTTTTAAAGTTTTCAATACTTTGTTCTAATGTCTGTGCTCTTCTTTTTGCAGTTCTTCCTCAGCCACCAAAGGGCTTTCGCCAGTCTTTCTTTCCCAGCAAAGACTTGAAGAAACTATTGGATTTGCCAGTCCATAAGCGGAGAGCCCCTTTGCTACTCAATTTCATCCCGACCTACAAGTCGGTACTTCCCGACGTCCCAAGGAAGCAGAAAAGCAAGTCTCCTCCTTCCGCCACAACTCCACCAACAGCTTCTTCATCTCGGCCGGATCAAGGTTCAACCTCAGATCTAGCAGAACAACCATCTACCTCGGCTCCACAGTTGATCCCGCCATCTCAATGCCGTTGACAACGTCGAACAGTTTTTGCCGCTGAAATGGGCCGATAGAAAGCAGTTGCTAAGGACCTCTTAGCCAACATCCCAGCCACTGTTGACACTGAACCAGCACCATCTCAGCCAAAACCGAAACAAAAAAGGATAAAGAAGGCTCAACCAAAGGCAATGGTGACTCAGATTGATATTGAGGACACCTTGCCAATTTCCAAATTGGCTGAGAGTGATAAGGCCCTATTTGCTGCCGAGAAGAGGCCTGTCAAGGCCCAACCATCCGAATCCACAAGATCAAAGAGGCCGAGGTCGTCTTCTGCAACAGCTTCGGGCTCCATGAAGTCTGACTCCCCCTGGCCCCCCCAAATCACTCTGGAGGACAGGCTAGTTAGAGCTGGCGATAGTGCCAACGACGTTAATGTCGGTGTCGCTCTTAGTACCGCTCTGCTTCTTTTTGGCGATCTTCACCGAAACGCCAAGATGAGCGAGTTTGAAAATTTTGCTCTGATGCTCCAGCGTTCTGTTCAAGTAAGTCTTCACACTTGGTACCTTTCTTTCTTTTTTATACTTAGAAAATTTTCTAATAACTTCTGCTCTGTCCATTTTCCTTCAGGCAATCCAGCACACCCACTCCTTCTCAATGTAATCTTTTGAGACAAGGAAGGCATTGGCCAACAAGACTAGGGAGGTTACTAGTCTGCAGAAGACCAATAAAAACTTGCAATAAAAAATGAAGACTTTGGCAGACCAGGCCGAGGCTATTGTCAAAGCCAAAGACATGGCCGAGGAAAAAACAGATGCTGCTGATGCCATAAATAAGGTTCTTGAGGCCCAGAAAAAAGAGGTCGAAGAGAAGACAGCTGAGGCCCAAAAGGAACTCCAAGACGCCTTGGCCACCAAATCTGCCGAGGTCAAGGCTACAGACGAAAAGGCATATGCTGAGAGGGTGGCCGATGTCACGGCGGATTATGAGAAATAGGTGAAGCAGGCATGCAACAAGGGTTTCACCCTTGGTTGGATGGCTTTACTGAAAAAGCTTGAAATCCCCGAGGACTGCCCCCTCAGGAACACCGACGTCCTTGCCCTGCCATTCCCCCTAACTCCAAGCCAATCCGACGACGATTCTGAGTCTGAGGAGGAAGCTTTGGTGATGAAGTCAAAGGAAGCTGCTGGGGCCAAGTCCCCTACTTCAAATGAGCAAGTCCTGGACTTGACTCAAGATGAGAAAGGTGAGGAGGTTCCCAAAGATGCTGCCCTTGAAAAGGCAACGTTGGACGCACCTATTGCCGATAAAAGCCTTGACCAAACCCTTGAAGAAATAGACGCCGAGCTTGCGGCTGAGAAGGCCGCCGAGATGTCTTCTCAGCAGTCCTCCGAGCTCCAGACCCAACCTGCCAATGGTATCGAAGAATCTTAATTTTATGTTTTTCTCTTCTTTTTGTACCTTGTATTTTTTCTTTCTTTGAAACAATGCAAGCTCTTGATGTGGCCGATGTGCCTTCTTTTGAATGTTAATACAACTTTTTCTCCTGAATGTTTGTATCTTTGTCCTCTTTTTACTGTCTTGTATGATTCTCATACTTAGAATATTTCTGCATATCTTTAATGTACACCTTAACTGTATAATCTTCTCGGGGTGAAATACCTCGGTTATACCCACTAACGGTTTACATCGGCAAGTACATAAGTACTCATTTTAATATAGCCTTGGCCTCTACTTGTAAATATTTTCACAAATTTCAACAAGTGTTTGACATGATCTCGGTTTAACTTCAACTTGTAAATTTTTCACAAATTTCAACAAGTGTTAAACATGATCTCGGTTTAACTTCAACTTGTAAAATTTTTCACAAATTTCAACAAGTGTTAAACATTCACTCTAGGAACCATTTTCCAACTCTTTGCCCCCTAATGTGAACTTAAGTTTCACTTGGGTTCTTATTATGCATGTACTCCAGAAACCTCATCAAGTATCTTATCAATCATAAGTATAGAAAAATCAAGCTAAAACTTTATTTATTACTTCGGCAAATAACAAAAAATAAGAAAATCTAATGCTAAAAAAATTTTAGATTGTAAGTATTCCAGGGCCTTGGCAACTCTTTGCCCTCATTATCTTCAAGCCAATATGCCCCATTGCCCAATACCGAGATGATTCTATAGGGTCCTTCCCAATTTGGGCCAAGCTTGCCCTCTCTGGGATCCTTCTTGTTGCCAACGACTTTTCTCATGGCGAGGTCACCGATTTGAAACTCCCTTAGGTTGACCTTCTTATTATAAGCCTTGGCAAGCTGCTGTTGGTATGCTGCTAGCTGAATTGCAGCTCTCTCCCTTCTTTCTTCTAGTAGATCTAGATCTGGGGCTAATAGTACATCATTAGTCCCGTTCTCTACTCCCTGGGTTTTGATCCCTAGGATGCCGACTTCCAGAAGAATGACTGCTTCTGTGCCATAAGCCATGGCAAATGGGGATTCCCCAGTTGATCTTCTCAGCGTAGTTCGATATGCCCAGAGTACACTTGGCAGTTTATCCACCCACTTTCCCTTTACTGCTTACAGCCTCTTCTTAATCCCATCTAAGATGACTTTGTTGGATGCTTCTGCTTGTCCATTGCTTTGAGGAAAACTTGGTATGGAAAAATAATTCTTGATTTTGAATTTTGCACAGAAGCTCTTGATTAGCTTACTGTCAAACTGTGTTCCATTGTCTGCAGCTAGTGCTCTTGGGATCCCAAACCTAGTGATGATGTTCTTCCATATGAAGCTCTTTACATCCACGTCTCGAATCTTGGCAAGGGGTTCAGCTTCTATCCACTTGGTGAAGTAATCTGTTGTTACCAGTAGGTACTTCCTTTGCCCAGTTGCTTGGGGCAGTTGTCCAACGAGATCCATGCCCCATTGGGTAAACGGCCAATGACTGGATACTGGGTTTAGGTCTGTTGCTGGTTGGTGTATCAGAGGTGCAAACCTTTGACACTTTTCACACTTCTTGACATAGGCCTCTGCATCTTTCTGCATGTAGGGCCACCAATACCCCTGGGTAATGGCCCTATGAGTAAGTGATCTGCCCCCAGCATGGCTTTCACATATTCCTTTATGTATTTCGTACAAAAAATCTTCAATTTGTGAAGGATGTACACACCTTAAAAGGGGTCCAGTGAAGGATCTTCTATAGAGATGTCCCTCTGCTGTCAGACTGAATCTTGCCGATTTCAATCTGATCTTGTGTGCCTCTTTGTGATCATCTGGCAGTTTTCCTTCTTTCAAGAATACTATTATTGCGTCCATCTAGCTTGGTCCCATGTCCACACACATTGCTTCACGCTCTGTGGTCAGTGGTTCAATGCTCGGGTCCGATAAGTAGTCAACCATTATTGTCCTTGCTTTTCCAGGTTGTACTGCACTAGCCAGGTTGGCCAGGGCATCGGTATGACTGTTATCATCTCGGCTAATCTACTGTAGCTTGAAATTCTGAAACAGAGCCATCAATCTACCGACTTATTTCGCATAGGCCGACATCCTTTCGTCTCGGGCTGTGAACTCGCTTGTTGTCTGGTTGATTATAAGTTGAGAGTCACAGAAGACTATCACCTCATCTGCCTCTACTGCTACTGCCAGGCCAGTTTCAGTCCTGCAATCAGTGATTCATACTCTACTTCATTGTTTGAGGCCTTGAACCCCAAATGAATGGATTGCTTTAGTATCTGTCCATCTGGGATACCAGTACTACTCCTACCCCCGCTTCTTGTCGGTTTGAACTCCCATCAACAAACAGTCGAAAGGAGTCACCGATATAAATGCTATAGGGCCTTAGTTTTTCTTCTTTCCTTTGTTTTGTTGCCCTTGGCTGGGTTCCTCTTTGCTCACTTGGACATCGTCCACTTCAGTTTGACGGAGCCCGATGTACGGTGGCTCTTAGGGTGAATTCGGCCACAAAGTCGGGCAAGACTTGGCCTTTGATTGCCGTTCTGGGTCTGTACTCTAGGTCATACTGGCCCAAGGCCACTGCCCATCTAGCTATTCTTCCTGTCAGATCTCCCTGTTGCAACAGGGACTTGAAAGGGTGTTCAGTTAGCACCACAATTTTGTGGGCTTGAAAGTAATGGTTCAACTTCTTTGAAGCCATTACTAATGCCAGCCTTAACTTCTCTAGGGGTAAATACTTGGTTTCTGCATCAGCCAGGGTTTTGCTTACATAGTAAATAGCCCTTTGCTCCCCTTTCTCTTCTCGGATTACCACTGCACTTATCGCGTGCTCTGAGACTGCTAGGTACAGGAACAGCTCCTTTCCAGGTTCTGGATTTGAGAGAACTAGAGCCGTGGTCAAATACTTCTTTAAGTCGGTAAGGGCGACTTTGCACTCTTCTGTTCATAAGAAGTCTATGGCCTTCTTTACTAAGCTGAAGAAGGGTTTGCATTTGTCAGAGCTTCTGCTTATGAACCTGTTCAGGGCTGCAGCCTTTCCAGTCAACATCTGCACCTGTTTTACCGACGTCGGGCTCTTCAACTCTAGGATGGCCTTAATCTGATATGGGCTAGCCTCAATGCCCCTTCTGGTCACCAGGTATCCTAAGAACTTACACACTTTGATGCATTGAGTCGGAGCCGATATGTTTTAAGGATGTCAAAGACTGCTTTTAGGTCAGCCAGATGACCTTCAGGTTCCTTGGTCTTCACGACCATGTCATCGATGTAAGCTTCCACTGTTCTGCCAATTGGATGTTTGAACATCTTGGTTACCAATCTCTGGTAAGTTGCTCCGGCGTTTTTCAACCCAAAAGGCATCACTTTGTAGCAATACAGCCCTTTTGGGGTGATAAACGTAGTCTTCTCCTCATCTGGCAGATCCATCGCTATTTGATGGTACCCCCTGTAGGCATCCAGGATGCTCATCCTTCCATGCCTTGAAGTTGCATCCATTAGTTGGTCAATCTTGGGTAAAGGAAAATTGTCTTTGGGACAGGCCTTATTTAGGCTGGTAAAGTCCACACAAACCCTCCATTTACCTTTCTTTTTCTTTACCACCACTGTATTCGATAGCCATGTCGGGTAATTTACCTCTCGAATGGCTCGGGCCTCCAGAAGTCTGTCTACTTCCTCTTCCACTGCCTCAACATGCATTAACATTGGTCTTCTTGCCCGTTGGATTACAGGTTTGGCCGACTTGTCAATGTTCAGTTTATGGCAAGTGACCTCGGGGTCAATGCCTGGCATTTTGTAAGGCGTCCAAACAAACACTTCAATGTTTGCTCTCAAGAAAGCCTCCAGTTCTCTTTCCTCTTCTTCGGCCAAGCCCGAGCCGAGAAGGAAGAAGCGTTCTTCATCCCCCTGCTGGATGAGGATTTTCTTTAGGGCTTCTTCGCTCTTCTCGACTGGCTCCTTGCCGACGTCCTTTAGGACCTCCACATCCTCATCTTCGATCTTTGCCTTTTCTGGTTCTCGTATGCTGCAGGTGGATTTCATTGCTGCCATGGAGCAATTCTTTGCCTATAGCTGATCCCCTTTGACCTCCTCTATCCCATGCTCTGTTGGAAATCGCAATAGCTAGTGCAATGTTGAGGGAACAACCCCCATTGCATGCAACCATGGCCTTCCCAGGATAACGTTGTAAGGGGAGGGTGTGTTGATTATGGTGAACTCTGTCTTTATCTTCTTGGTGCCAGCCTGCACATCCAAGCTTATTGCTCCTAGTGGCCACGTCGGCGTTCCATTGAACCCGACCATTGGGCCATTAGATTGCTCCATATCGTCTGGGTGAAGGCCAAGCTCCTTGTAACATCTAACATACATGATGTCACAAGAGCTGCCTTGGTCAATGAGGATGCGTTTCACTTGGCACTCCCCAACCTGGAGGGATACTACCAAGGCATCGCTGTGCGGATGTGGGACCATCTCCAGGTCGGCTTCAGTAAAGGACACCATTGGTCTCTGGCACTCCTCAGCCCGAGGACTTTTCTGTCGGACCTGGTACACATGCTGTAAGTGCTTTACCCTCTGGGTCTCCTCCGAATTTCGTTTTCATCGACCTTCGAGTGAATTACATTAATTACTCGAGGTCTTCCTGCTTGCGGTTGCTGTGCTGGGGGAGGTGGAGCCGCTGGTGCCTGAGGCAGTCTTGCCTGCTCTTCCCTTGTCCTGGCCTCATCTACAAGGTCCCTCAAATGGCCTTGCCTTACCAGGTCTTCTAGGTGTGACTTAAGGGCTCTGCAACCCTGAGTCAGATGCCCATCTTCGTTATGGTAAGCACAATGCTTCCAAGGCTTCTTTCCATAAACTCTCCTGGAACCCTTGCCGGTGCTCTAAAATAGGGTTGGGTTCGGATTTTATCCAAGACTTTGTGAATTGGGATTCGGAATACAGTCGTTGTCACACCCCAAATCCGGGCGTGACCGGCCGTGGCCCACAGGGACTTAGCCCAAGGAACACGTAAGCCTAAACATGAACCCAAAACCACAAAGAATAAATGTGATGATAGCCCAGAAATAAATAAATCAAAACTCAATCCAGTGACATGCCACAACTATAAACGACAAAATCAACCATAATCAAAACCATCCAAACTTATGGGGTATAAACAGCCCACATATCAAAATAATCCTAAACGAACCTCAATAAAATAAGAAGTATGCACAAACTTGATATAACAATCTAAAACAAAATAAATGTATGTCCTAGAGGTCTATGCAATCGAGTCCCCGCTACGCCATAAATCCACTCTAAGTCCTTCTAACACCTGGAAGTGATAAAAAAACTAAGTCAGCTGATAGCTCAGTGAGTAGCAACATGGATAGTAAATACAGTTTTGAGAACATGGATAAATTCCAAAATAAGATATATATCACAGAAACTAGATTGGCATACAGTTTGGTAAATACAATCTGTTTGAAAAAGAAGGTTCCACAGTTCAACACTTAAAATACTCATGTCTCGTAAGAACATGATAAACGACATTTTCCACTTAAAAACAAATTATAACATGAACACCAATAATTTTCTGGGTACCAATAAAAACAAATAATATGCCACACAATTCTCAAGGCTATAAGCCCCATTGGATCCAATACCGAACTAAGAGTCATCCTCAGGGTGGCACCTGGGCCTTTTCTCAAAGACGATCCGATTGAAGGTCACCTAGTTGTTTTTAATGGTCTTTTCCTTACAATCGTTGAGCACTAGAGTCATCACGGCCCAACCCAGATCTGTTCCCTAGTGGCCAGAGTCACCACACACAGTGGAATAATTTCCCTGGACTAAATACACACATGGTCCCAATAATCAATACACATCAGTTTCGCAAAACATGGTAGTTCATCATTATAAACATGAGACCAAAACAAATAGTTTACAGTATGCCAAGCTCACACATGTTTCAAAAATAATTTGATTCCATTGATAATATAATAATTTATCAAAACAGTTTATTTTTAAAACAACAATTTAATTTTCCAACAATTCAGGGTAGGGGAACATTTATAAAAATACGTAGCATGAAACTACTCACCTGAAATCGAAATAATATAATCCTCGAATAGAGTGTAAAAGTCCAACTAATGCCCTGAACCAAGTATAAAAACTACACGTCACAACTAATTTAAAATACTAAAAAAAAATAGGAACTAAGTAACCTCAACTAAAGCGCACTAACATGGCTCAACCCAAATCACCGCTACTCTTAAATATTACCTAAGTTCATGTTCTTCAAGGTTTAAAATCACCCAAGACATGGGTTCCGATCAAAACTTAATTAATTGTGACTTTAAGATAAAAACAGGATTTCAAACAAGCCT
Source organism: Camellia japonica (assembly GCA_030407325.1). Classification (NCBI taxonomy): domain Eukaryota; kingdom Viridiplantae; phylum Streptophyta; class Magnoliopsida; order Ericales; family Theaceae; genus Camellia; species Camellia japonica. The sequence goes on from JAPPVO010000017.1 coordinate 16,572,110, forward strand.
TCCCAACCTATTCGCTAACTTTGAAAATTACAAAACCCACTCCACGCTATTCGAAAAATTCCAATAACCTCCAGATATGATCTAATTTATCCTAAGTTTCAAACCCAATTGGTTTCACTTGATTTGCTTATCAAAATAATTATCTACAATTTATTATATCCAAACAGGTTGTTTTCTGCAGCACTTTAAAGAAATTGACGGTTCTCTTAATATACACGAGCAATCAATGCAAGGCCAAAAACGTGCGAAACTAGACTCGTAACCAGTTCTAATGACACTAATTTGATAATTTTTGGATTTATAACCAAAGAGAACAACACTCCCGAATTTACTGTTTTGGACTGGTTTCCTGGACAGATTTGAATACCTCAATTTGTATGGATTTTGACTCCCAAAAATTATGAACAAATTCAGATATGCAATTCAATATGTAATTGATCTACTGTAAAAATTTCAGATTAAAATTCATCCGTTTGATATAGTTTCTTGATTTTTCAAATCTATGATTCTGCACAGAATTTTTTTTTTTTCCCTTGAATAATATCCCTTCTTTAAACATGAATGTTTGAACCTTAAACATTATATCTAGACCTTAAGTAACAACACCAAACAGGAGCACCAGTGACCTGACAACACAACACACAAAAGATAAAGCCACATCTCTTCCACAATGAGATTCATGCAACCACACAACACCTGTTCTTCCATCATTAATACCCAGAACCCAAGTTTGATACACTAAACTTCCCTTCACACCAGCCCATATACCTGAATGATTAAACCATGCGTTTTACAAACTCAACTATGGAAGATCAAAAATAATAATAGAAGTGAGAATAAACAATTTACTTACCCACACAGTAGATTACGCAGAATTCCTCTCTCCTTGTTTGCCACAGATTTCTTCGTCCCTCTCTCTCAATGACCCACGGCTGCTAAGCCTAAAGTGGCTGTTGTGTGTTGTTTAGAAAAGAATTAATATCTCACCATTAGGGTTTTATCCACTGATAATAAATTTTCAAAATGACCCCTTACTAAATAGTTTATTATTATTATTGTTGTTGTTGTTACTATCATTAAGATTATTATCAATAGTCATAAAAATTGTTGACTTTCATAAAAATTTATTTATAGTTTAAAAATTAATTAAAGATCCCCCAAATATTTAATTTGCACTTTAGGATTTACCATCAAAATATTTGAGATTGTAATATTATTATTTAATTATTTATTTAATTTTTATATTCGGGTTCTCACATTCTCCCCCCCTAAAAGAAAAGTTTCGTCCTCGAAACCAACCTGAGTAAATCATGAGAATAGATGTGGGTACTTCTCGCGCATCTCATCCTCGCGTTCCCAAGTCGCCTCTTTAACTAGATGATTACGCCACAGTACCTTAACCAATTTAATAGCCTTTGTACGCAACCTTTTCTCTTTTGAATCCAAAATCTGAACAGGCATCTGCTCATATGAAAAATCCTCTCTAATCTGAAGTGGCTCATAATCTATCACATGCGACGAACTGTGCACATATTTCCTCAGCATAGACACGTGAAACACATTATGCACTCCTGCCAACTCTGGGGGTAGAGCAACACGGTACACAACCTCACCAACCTTCTCCAATACCTCAAATGGACCAATGTATCTAGGACTCAACTTTCCTTTCTTTCCAAACCTGATCACTCCTTTCCATGGTGATACTTTCAAGAATACCATATCCCCCACATGAAACTCTAAGTCTCTCCTACGATGATCAGCATAACTTTTTTGTCTACTTTGAGCAGTTAATAATCTCTCTCTAATGGTGATAATTTTCTGTGTAGCATCCTCCACCAAATCAGGTCCCAACATTTGCCTCTCACCAACCTCATACCAACACAAAGGAGACCTACACTTCCTTCCATACAAAACCTCATAAGGAGCTACTCCAAAACTAGAATGATAATTATTATTATACGCAAACTCCATAAGCGACAAATAATCATCCCAATTACCTCTTCACTCCAAAGCACAAGCCCTCAACATATCCTCAAGTGTTTGAATAGTCCTCTCTGATTGCCCATCTGTCTGAGGGTGATAAGCTGAACTAAAATTTAACCGAGTACCCATAACTGACTGTAACGTACCCCAAAACTTAGACACAAAACGAGGGTCCCGATCTGACGCTATTGACATTGGTGCACCATGTAATCTAACAATCTCCTTCACATACAACTGTGCAAATCGAGCTAGAAAATAGGTCATCCGTATTGCAATAAAATGTGCTGACTTGGTTAATCTATCCACAACTACCCAAATTGCATCGTGATTACTACTAGTATGAGGTAATCCACACACGAAGTCCATGGTAACATGATTCCACTTCCACTCCGGTATAGGTAAGGGTTGTAGTTTCCCCACAGGTTTCTGATGTTCTACTTTAACCTGTTGACACACCAAACACTGAGCCACAAATTCTGCAATATCTCCCTTCATATCATTCCACCAAAAATGTTCATGAAGATCCCGATACATCTTAGTGCTTCCAGGATGAATGCTGTAACTAGAACTATGTGCCTCCGTCATAATCTCCTTCCTCAAATCACCACTAGCAGGAACACAAATTCGTCTACGGAATCTAAGCAACCCATCATCACTAACCACAAAGTCTACGTGCTTACCTCTGCCATCTCTCCTTTAATACGCTCACACTGGGGGTCAATCTCCTGTGCTGAACGAATCCGTTCTCTCAAGGTCGGCTGAACTGTCAATTGACTACAATAAGCCCTATTACCAGGTGTGTAACAACCTCAAGCCTCAAATGTCTCATGTCTTCCACCAAACAACTCTCAATAGACAAAGCAGCTACATCTCCAACTGCGACCTTCCTACTCAAGGCATCTACAACCACATTTGCCTTCCCCAGATGATATAAAATATTCACATCATAATCTTTTAGTAACTCAAGTGTAGACACCCCATTTTTGACCGTCCTCAAGACTTGGACATCACCGTTGGACACTCGGTGATTATCCATGTTTGTGTTCGTTTGGAGTTCCCGGAGTTCTCGGCTCGCGCGCCTTGCCTCAGGACTTCCGAACTCGACCGTTTTGTGTTTGGTTTTGCACCAAACACTTGTGTTTTGCCTTGGAAGGGCAAGGAATGCTTTGTGAGGCATCCTCACACACCACCGGCACTGGCTAGAGGCCACCGGCTAGCTGGTGTTGCCATCGGCACTTTATTGTGCCGACCGGCACTATTTTGTGCCGACCGGCACTAAGTTTTTTCAAAATGACACTCTTTGCCGGCCGGACACTATGCAGTTGCTTTATGAGATATTTTCAGACAGCTGTATAGTTTTGGTTCCCCTCCATACACGTGTATGGAGGGATGACCCTCTTAGTTAGCTTAGCTTGTAAGCTTTGCAAGCTTTGCTTGCCTATAAGAGGACCACTCCTCTTCTTGGCTTAGGGTTACAAAATTTTAGCCATTTTAGATAGACCAAGCTCTGGTTCTTAGGGTTAGGATAGATACACCTCCTATCTCTCTTCTTCCCTTGTTTTGTACACTAGGTGTTAGTGTCACACTTTTACTCACCAACACCTAGTGTTTCACCTTCCTTGGGTTCTTGAAGGTCCAGAGGTCTGTTGTGAAGCTTTGAAGCTGGTTTGGTGCTCAAGGAAGCCAACACATCATCTTTGTTGAAGAGGCTCCAAGGATAAGACACTAACTCTCTTTTTACCCCATTTTTGTACCTTGTTTTTACCTAGTTTAGAACTGTTTTTGTGCTTAGTGACTAACACATAAAAGTTCTGTTTTTTAAGCCTCTTTATTGTTCATTAAGAGTGTTTTGTGGTTTGAGCAAGTTTGACCACTCTTAGGCCTTGAAAAGGGCCCTTTTTGTGCTATTTTGTGAGAGATCCGAGACTTTGGTGCTTGGGCCTCTCCACCACTAAAATCTTGAGGGATTTCAGTGGTGGAGATGGTGCCTTGAAGTCCCAAGAAGGAGAGGGCCACCCCTTCTCCTTGTTGTCCTTAAAAAGGGCAAGTTTTGGCCTCCAAAGGAGCACCATGTTTGATTGTTTGTTGAGCATGTCTTGGCTGCATTTCATGCTTATATTGCCATGATATAACATGTTTCTAAGTTGGTTTTAGTACTCTTTGCATGATTTGCATAGTTGCTTTGTAATGCCTTAATGTTGCCTTAACATGCCTAGGTTGTATGCCTTTGTTTTTAACATGTTCTAGGCTTAGATCCATGAAGCTTGTGTGCTTATTTTGTCATGCTTTAGGTCTGTCCATACTTGTTTTGGTCGACCATGACTTATATCTCATAGCCTCTTGGTATTTGGCTTGTTGGCCTTAAGAGCATGAGTGTGTAGCATGCCTTGCTTGCATTATTTTTGATAGTTTGGAACCACCTAGCATGCTATTTCAGTCCCTTTGGTGTGCTTGTATGTTTGCCTTAGTGGCCTCTTTAATGCTTTAAAAGCATGTGTTGAATGCTCCATGTTTTGGCCTTAATACATGCCTTCGATTTCAAGCCTCTTAGATGCCATCTAAGTGGTCCTTTGGGCCTAATTTGACATGCTAAAAATCTGTTTTGGGTTGATTAATGCATGCCATAATTGCCTTGCATAGGTGTGGTTTAATGCTTCATAGACTTGCTTTGAAGACTTGGGCCATTTGTTGCATGTTTAGCTTGCTTTGTTGCATGATTTGGCATCATGTTTTGCATGATTTTCAGAGTTTTATATGCATGCTAGTTATCCATGTTTAACTCATTTCAAGTGTGCTTAAGAGTTGCCATGTTTGTGTCTAAGTGTTGGATCATAATTGCATGCATGTGTGTGTGCATTTTAGCCCCCATTTCCTTAGCATCATGGCCACTGATTTTGGGCCTTTTTAGGGTGGCCTAATTCATGTTTTAGTCCATCCTCTAATTGGTTTGCATGCTTGTCTTGAATGCTTTCTTGAACCCTTTGCATAAGTATGTTGCATAGTCCATGTTGCATGCCTAGTTGACATGCTTAGGGTTGCATTTGCATTGTGCATGTTTGACCTCTTGAAGTGGAGTATGATAGAGGTTTAGCACCCTTGTTTGTGTTTGCATTGCATGCATTTGAAATCAAAGTTGCATTCTCGGTTCTTTGGGCCATCATGCATAGAAATGCGTGATTGGTGGTTCGGGAATCGAGGCACATCCCCCCTTTGAGTCACAAACATGATAAAGGGTGTGTATAGTGCATAAATATCTTGAATTGCATTGCCATGCAAGTTTTGCCCTCTGCTGCTGTGAGTTGCAGGTTCTGCAGGTATTTTGTGCCGGCCGGCAGTGTTTAGTGCTGATCGGCAGTCAATTTGCAGCCGATGGATAAATACAGTGCCGGTGGCCTCCTCCTTCAGCCGGTGGTGTCCTATCCTAGCCGGTGGTGATCCCCAATGCCCTGAGAGGCACTCCTGGGACTTTGGTAATTTTCTGAGGAGGAGAGCAGAGGAAACAGAGGCAATCCGTGCATGGCAGTGCGATTCCAAGCCAGTCCCAAACACGCGCCGCATTCGGCCCTCATCCCGAGGCGGTTTACTGTTTAATTAGATTAATTACTTTATTTAATTAATTTAGTTGATTTGTAATATTTTAATTAGCTTGCGTAGTTAGTTAATTTGTATATTCTTTTGGTCCCTCCGAGCGAGGGCAAAGTTGTAATAAGTGTGTGTGAGTGGATGTATGTCTTCCAATCCCCACTTCTTTCTCCCTTTTATTTACCCGCTTTTGGTGGTAGATTAGGGCATACTTATTTTAGCATACCTTATGCAATGCATGCGTGCATTCATGCATTTGTTGACATGCATCGGGCTCGGTACATCATACAAACTGCATTGTATTTCAAATCTAACTTGAATATGTGATAGTTGTAGCATCTCACATGCCATGTTTAGGATAGCCGAGCCTGTCTAATTGCACTCTGTATGCGTTGCATTAGTCATCTTAACATGAGCTCGGTCATGCATATTTTGCTAACTAGTTTATTGTTTTGACACGGAGTACGATGTAAGTATTTATGCTTTAGCATCTCGCATGCGTGTGAATGTTAACATGACAGTATGCTTGCCATGCGGCTAAATGCTTACGTGATATTACTGTTTGAATGCCTGTGGTGGAGGTTGGATTGCTTGAGTTGGAATAACTCATTGAAATCCGTATTTTAGCCTACTTGCGAGTAGCAATTTCAAACTGTTTTCCAAACAAACGGATATGCAATGCTTGTTTCCAAATTAGGCAATCTAGTCTATGCTTATTTGCTGTGCGCATCACATAGTAATTCTAGGCTAATAATTGGTACAAGAACACATAATGTTTTCAAAATCGGATATCACGGTTAGTAGAGGCCGGTCTTCGGACCGGGCGAAAGGGAGTGCTCATAGCTGACCTTCCCCGATCGTACCCAAGCTCCCGAGCCAAGACCACTTTGGTGATGACGGACACGTGGCCTTCGGCACCGAGTCAGGGTTTCCTAAATTTCCCATTAAAAAATATTT